>NBIV01000102.1:0-261561 GCA_003194525.1 Gracilariopsis chorda
GGTCTTGACTGTACTCCTGACGCCGGCCGGCGGTATGTACGTGTACACCTTTCCACGGTTTGGAATTTCGGGCTTCGTCCGCGTGACAGTGGCGTCACAGTGTCCATTTGTGGGCTCTGCGGTAACGCACGCAGTGTCAACCACACTCTCCGTGTCCGCGGTTGCTTTTCAGCTCACCACGAAACTGGTTATGACCGAGGTTGTATGTGCTCCGTGCTCGGAGATATCATTCGCCACATTAGTGACCACACCGAGTCCGGTTCACTACTTCCTCCTTCGCTACCCAGCGACTCGCTCGACAGGAGTGCATCCGGGTCCGCGGAGACGGCCTTCTCGCTTCGCGATGCGTTCAACTCCTCCCTGCTCCGGGGTGCTCATCCGACGATGCCGTATGAAACGGGACACCGTCCGACGCCGGAGCTTCCTTCCGCGATGGCGCGATCGATTCCCGTCCCTCCCCCTCCTTAGGTGAGAGGGCGGTGGGTTCAGGATGAAGGACCTCCGCGGGCGGGAGTAACGGTTAGGCGTTTGGGGTCAAGCGTGCGTTGCACGATACGCGCGGCGCGCCCAACCGGTTGATCGGCATTGGAAGATCCGAGAGTCCCCGTTTCGGGTGCGGTAAGACGGGTGGCGGGACGGAAGCAGATTATCCGTTGGCGAGTTACGAGGTCATCCTCCGGGATTGTCACGAGCGGTGATGAGCCCTCAGGGGGCGCAGGCGCGTGGGCTACGCGGTCGCGTGAGACGCGTTCGAACTGGTTATCGATGTACGACTGTGTCGTCGGCGACGGAAACCACCCGATAGGGTCCATTCACTATCGGTGACAACTTGTGGCGCTTCTCCTTTTCGGGATTATAATATTCCTTTCGCAGGAAGACAGAATCCCCTTCCGAGACCTGGGGTATCGGGGTACGATCTTCGCGTCGAAGTTCTGTTTGTATGCCTCCTGGGCTTTTCCCATAGCCTTTCGGGCGGTAGGGACCATGTTCTTCAACCATTCCTTCCAGGAATCTCGATATAACCTTGGTGAAGGGTACCCCGAGACGTTCGGTTGCGCTTCAATAGCCATGGGTGGCGGAATCCGAGACAGGACCAGCTCAAATGGAGCGAGGGTCGTGACCCGGTGTACCTGGGTGTTATACGCGTACGTAATAGCGTCCGTGTACAAGTCCCATTCCATGGGGTGATCCGCGACATACGCGCGCAGTGCGTTGAGCATAGTACGATTGAATCGTTCCACTTGTCCGTTACACTGCGGGTGGTAGGTGGTAGTAAACATATTCTTGATTCCCAAGATTCTACATACGTCCTGAAAGAACTTTGAGGTAAATTGAGATCCGTTGTCGGAGAGTAGATGTACCGGCGGGCCGTAAGTAAAGACCCAGTGGGTTACGAACGCACGCGCAACCACGTCCGCGGTAATCCGTTTAAGCGGTACTGTTCTCACCAACTTTGAGAAGCGGTCAGTAATGACGAGAAGATACTTGTAACCACGTTTGGTTTTGACAAGCTCGCCCAAGATATCAATAGCGACATATTCGAGTGGCGCCGTGCCGGGAATAGTGTTAACTTCTTCGAGTACTTTCCGAAGTTTCACATATATTCTTCGCACCATTCCAACGCACGAGCGGCGAACTGCATAGCAGTCAAATGCCATAGACAGGCCAATAGAAGTCCCTGCGAAGGGTCAGGTATAGTTTCTCGCGCCGGGATGTGCACCCAACTTCGCGTAATGCGAATTAGATGGCAAGACGCGTGCGTGCTGCAGCGTGTGAGGTACAAGACGATCGATGTGGGGCCCGTGTCAGCAACCTGAACTAGGTAGCCTCGAATCGTTCACCGCAAAGGGTATCTGTGCGCCCCCCGTTAAGACGGGCACGAATTCTGGGCACAGAAAAGGATCCTGCTGTTGTTCACGGATTCATACTTCCTCAGAGGATATGGGAACAACCTGGTCATCCGGAGGATCCGTAGGGTTTGCAGCCAGAATATCGTCAGATGTCATCCCCATTCACGTCTGGGTCGTCTTTCCGTTCCTCCGGGCATTTGGCCATGAAACATGGTATTTCCAGATCGTCGACCGGTTTCGGTTTCCGCGCTGATGTTCCTAAGCGCGATAGGGCGTCAGCCTGAGTATTCAGGGATCCCTTCTTGTAGAGGACATCAAATGTAAATTTCCGAGAGTCGGAGACGCCAACGCATGAGGCGGCCCGACGTTTCTCGAATTTCGAGTAGCCAACGGAGAGCCGAGTGATCGGTGTGAAACCTTGAAATGGTTACCCATAAGGTATGGGCGAAGCGTTGCCAACGCCCAAACAACAGGCAAGACACTCCTTCTCGGACACCGAGTAGTTGCGCTCGTGAACGTTCAACGAACTTGACCAATATCCGATCGGATGTCTTTCTCCTTCTTCCGTGACTTGAAACAACGCACAACCCACCTGGTGGGCACTTGAGTCAGTATCCACTTCGAAGGGTAAGTCCGGGTGCGGTAAGGCCAGAACTGGCGGGGACGTTACAGCGTCGACAAGAGACGAGAATGCTGACGACTCAGCCTCGTCAAAGACGTCCAGTTCGGTGGGTTGTCCTTTCCGGAGGAGTGCGTTAAGCGGTGCTGACAAGTCGGCGAAGTTCGGGACGAATCGGCGATATACATTGCAAAGTCCTAGGAAGGATCGAAGCTCCGTTTGATTAGTCGGATGTTTCGCCTTCGAAGTGATTTCACTCTTGCTTCATCGATTGAAAGCTGTCCGGGGCGGATGATGTGCCCTAGATATTTTACCGAATCGGCGCAGAACTCACACTTTCCCAGCTTCAGGGTGATGCCCGCGTTGCGGAGCACTGTCAAGACTTCCCGGACATGGGACAGGTGACCGTCCAAGTTATTGGAGAACACTATAATGTCGTCCAAGTATACCAGACAGCTGGTCCATTTGAACCTCGCCAAGAGGATATCGATTGCCCGTTGGAATGTAGCTGGGGCATTCGTTAGTCCAAACGGCATTCGCTTAAAGCGATATAGTCCTTGATGGCACACAAACGCGGTCTTATCACGATCTTCTTTCCTAATAGGGACCTGCCAGTATCCCGAATTGGCATCGAGGGTAGTGAACACCGTTGCGCTCCCCAGGGAGTCAATGTACTCGTCCATTCGTGGAATCGGATAGACGTCCTTGACAGTAACCGCATTCAGGCGGCGGTAATCCACACAGAAACGCCATGATCCATCGGCTTTCGGAACAAGGACAACAGGAGAAGCCCAAGGGGATTGTGCTGCTTCGATAACTCCAGCTCGCAGCATCTTCTCCACCTGAGATTTCTCTTCCCCCCTTGCTTTAGGGCCTGCCCGATACGGGTGCTGTGCAATAGGCCGTGTATCCGGCAACAAATCAATCCGATGTTCGGTTACCCTATCGTCCCCAGGGAACCGTCCCACATGGCGGTAAAGTCCCTGAGCATGTCACGAAACTTCTCACGATGAGATTCATTAATGTGATCCAGGTCCAACTTATCCAAAGCCTGTTCTGGGTCTAACGCAGTATCTGCCGATGCTGAAGTCGTGCTCTTCTGAGCTTCTTCGACAGTCGAATCTGAACTTTCCCGGGCGGGATCCAACGGAACGAACGGGACCTCCTCCCCCTCCTTAGGGTCTTGTATTCCGAGAACGTCGGATATCGGAATCTTTGTAGGAAGGATAGCCAACGGATGCGGAAGCATGTTGCCCAGGACCTGGTTTTTAACCAACCACTGAGTGGTAGTTCCGAGGTTAGCAACGAGAACCTTAAAGGGTTTGTCCGGCTCGACGGATACGATCCCATTTGCTAATGCGAGACGGCGCTGTTCGTAGAGCGAGGGGAGCGGTTGAACAACCTGCAACCCGTGGTGTTTGGATGTTACTGAGACCCACACCTGAGATTCCTTCGGGATCGAAACTGGTTCCGCGACGCGAATCTTCGTAGATGCTCGATCCACATTGGACGCTTCCTGAGCAGCAGGTAAAGGTACCCGTTTACGGGAGGCGTGTCGCAAGGGCTTCCGTACAATCGGGATGGTCGAACCGTTGGCCAATTCCACGGATCTGGAGCGAGGGCGGATAGCTTCCACGAAGCGGTCACAGAAATCACAACCGAGGATGACCGGTGCAGCAAGAGAATCGCATACGATGAAGTCCAACTTCACCACGTAGGTGCCTAGTCTGAGTACCAGAGGAATTGTTCCAAGAGTCTGGAGCGGGTTGTTATTAGCGTCCGCCATATCCAGACTTGGACCAATGCGAATGCATTTCCGCATGGCGGGTGGAATAATCCCGATATTGATCAGGTTCGGAGCGGCACCTGTATCCAGGACAGATAACTGACGAACCATGAACTGGTTAGAGAGACCGAGGTCACTATAAACTTTATAGTTCCTCTTGGCCATTACCAAAACTCGATCCGGGATGCGGAGGTTACGGGACCGTATCCACGGACGACGCAGAGCCACTAAGTGGTCCGAGCTCACGTCTTCTTGAGCCAGTTTCCTCGTAAGGGTTTTGGCAGGGGAGCGAAGCGGTGGCGCCTCAGGCGTCTCCAACTTCGGCTTGGAAGACACCCCTCCCGTGGGGGAGACTCCCAAGATTAGTTTTTCGGGACCGAATCGACCGCTGGGTGCGGCTGAGCCCGTTCCGAAAGGTTAGGGTTGTTACCGTTCGCGGTTTTCGCGGCTTCTCGAGCTTGAGCATTGTGGACCGCAGCCTTTGCGTCTTCATACGAATTACTAGGGACACGAGCCTTATGCTCCGGTGGGAGATTCTCATAATTTCCCACGATCTTCCACATCTCGCGAATGGGGAGGGTACACTGCGACGCAGTATGACCTTCAAGGTAACAAATGTAGCAAATCAGCGGGGCTGAACGTGTTCCGGTGGCGTGGGACATCATTCCGCGGTGCTGAGGGTGTTGTGGTTGGAATGCTAGTTGCTTCGGGTTGGACCATCCCGGGCGGGAGTGTCTTGTGGCGCTCGACGCGTAGGCTAGCGGGGCTGGGGGAACCCGACCGGGGTTTGCGTAAAAGGCCGGATCTACCACGGGGGGTGTAACCGTGGACGGCAGTTCCGAGGTTGCCAACGACTGTTCAAGACTGCCAAGATACTGGATGTTATCCGCAAATCCGGAAGATGGCCCCGGGTTAGGGAGAGATGCCGAGGAAGCCTCGTTCTCGACGAAGAGAGCCTTCGACGACCGACGCCTCGGTTCTCTCGCTCTGAGGGTGTCACCCTCAGCCTGCGCGTACTGGACCAGTTCCAGATACGTCGCCTTGCGCTTCTCTTCCCTGTAGCGGGACACCAGTGCCCTGATACCAGGATCTAAACCATCCACCAGCATGGAGCAACTCTCAAAAGCGGTAAACACATTTCCACAACGATGAAACGCTTTATTCAAGCGAGTTGAATACGACGTTTCCGTTTCACCAGGCTTCTGTTTCGTATCGCGAACCGCCACGATGGCTTGACTGATTGCAGTTCCCGTCGCGTACGACCTGAGCAGGTAGTGTACAGCCTCGGGCCAGCACGTAACACCTCCTTCTGAGGCCCTGGACGAACCCCTGACCGAGTTGTACTGATCTTCAGCCATTCCTGAAAGAAAGTAGGGCAACGCAACGTATGCCTGCGCCTCACTCATTTCGAGTACGTCTGCTTCCTGCACAAAGCGGGCCAGAAAATCCAACACGAGGATCGGATCTTCACCGGAGAACTTCTGCTTAAGCATCGTCACATTCATACGACGTATGAGATCCTTCACCCGACCGGTGTCTCTCGAACTTCGAGTGCCCGAAGAGTCTTCCAATCGGTAATAACGATAGGACAACAGCTTCCTGTAAAGGGGATTCGTCGGTTTCAATTCCTTCAAGCCGAGATGACGGCGACCTTTCTCCCGCGCACGGATGGCTCCATGGGAGGTGTAGGTAGCCCTCGAACTAGGTTCTTCTCCGCGACGGCGGCCTCTCCCTTCACGCGATGATCTCGAAGACGAGCTACTCGAACTTGTTTCCGAGTCGGAACTTGACGAAACTTCATAACGATGAACTCTCTTTCCAGGGTGACGGGGGAGGTGACTGGAGCGGTGTTGGGTTGAGATGACCTTCACTTCCTCCTGTCTTGGAGCGTTCAGGTCTTCTCTGAGCAACGCTTCCAGCGTGTCCATACGTCCGGTTACCCGCATCATATGGGTTTTAACTTCCTCCACGAACTCCCGATATCCTTCTACGAAGGCAGCCGGAGTACCCAGACACTCCAGAATGGAATTCACATCAGCTCTCAGGAGACGAATATCTCCCGAATAATCCCGAGCCAGGGAGTCACTCCATCGCCATTCCAACTCGGTAACTTGCTGCGAGAGGGAGGCGTGGGCCACATTGGCAATGTCGATTCTCGACTCGAGGAGATGGTACTTAGGCGACCCGGGTCTCGGGGGGACAGCCGACGGCGTTTCGACCACCGGAGGTGGCGTAGTGGCCACAGCTGTCACGGCTCGAGGCACCGAGGTTGCCGATGGGATTCCTTGGGATTCCAGACCGACGGCATCGGTAAGTAGTTGTTCCGGAACGGACCTTCGTGATCTCGCCGCTGCGGCGTTCCGTTGCGGACCATTCCTGGGGGAACTCGGAGCTGTGGGCAGCATACTGCAGATAGCCGTCCACGGCTTACTTCACCAGTCCCACGGCTTGGGAATCTCAACGAATGAGCAAAAAGGGATAAAAGGGAAAAGGGGAAGCGAACTTCCGACAGGCCGGATTGAAAGCCAAACCCGTTCTAGGTCGGGAGACCACTTGTGGTGCAATCCCGGTGTGGGAAAGGCACCCAAGGCAGCTCGAAGCCTTGCTCTCTTGGAGAGGTAGGCCCAGCTTGGTAGAGCCCTCCGTGTCCCGTATGACGGGTGTAACTCCGTCGGGAGCCTGGATGTACCTCGGAGGTTTAGGGGTTAGAACGGGTCGGAACCACGGCTGGTCCGGAAGTAGCCTGCGAACAGTGGAACAAAAGAGGGAAAGGGACCACCCGACGGGGGCGTGCGGAAAGCGGGAACAGACCCCGGAGGGGGGTGCCGATACACACACACGAACACGCACCGCGCGGCGGTTAGGGGATATGAGGGGAAGGGATGGTCTCACGGTCTCACGACACACGTCGGTAATATCAATACCCAGAACTGGGGCGGAGATAGGGCCTGTACGGGCGGTCACACGACAACAATGAATACCACGAGTGGTCACAACCCACTGGGTACGACGAGCACGGTCTCCTCGGTGGTGCGAGTCGGGTGAAACTATCGGGCAAGCGGTGTACCTCCGCGAGGAGTTAGACACTTCGCATGGCGAATAGAGTCAGAGCCGAACTCTTGTTACTTTTCTTGGTGAGCTCGCCGCCGTGCGGCCGACGCTCAAGTACTAGCTCAGTGCAGTACAGTAGGTAGTGCACTAGCCTAAGTAAAATTAACCCCTAAACTATACTAAAATAAGTAGCCGTTTTGGGCCTCCTGGCCGGGGCTGTAGCCACGTGTCCACCACCCTTGCCAGGCAAGTACCACAAAATATGAATGTTCCCATAACCACCCTGGGTAACCCGACCGCTAATTAGCCCGGTAAACGGGGGCTAAAATTCATGCATCCCGCTTCATCGCTCGCACCGAGTACACCTCAGATATGAGTTTCACCATCGCCCGTACGCGGGAATGTATTGCACTACACGTACCAGCTTAGAAAAGCGGTCGGTAATGACAAGTAGAAACTTGTTTCCACGTTTCGTGGTGAGTAGTGGTCCGAGAATATCGATCGCAATAAACTCGAGCGGCGCCCTTGCGGGGAATAGTTTCATCTTCTTCGCATTTTTGCTGAGTTTGACGCGATTCTTCGCGCATTCGCTACAAAACCGCACGGTTGCGTAGCAATCCACCGCAATGGCGGGCCAATAGAAATCCCTTCGCAGGGTTAGGTAGAGTTTCCTCCCACGTGGGTGACCTCCAATGGGGGCGTAGTGTGATAGATGTCACACCCGCGACTGCAGGCAATGAGGTACCACAATTTGTGGGCGGGCTTCGACCTTCCTTACGAGTTAGTCTTTGTCGTTTACCCCGAAAGGGAGATCTTCACCACCGTTGATACGGGCACGAATCCTCGTACAGAATGGGTCGCCGAATTGTTCTCGGATCATTTCTTCCGGTGATACCGGTACAAAGTTTCCCGGTAACGGGTTCTCAGATTCATCTCGCGATGCGAGTAGTTTGTCAAAATCAGCATCCTCGTCCCAGGTTTCTGGCCTAGCCTCGACGGCATATTCCGGATCATCCGGGTCTATAGCCATGAAACATGGGACTTCATCATCCTCCGTTGGGAGTGCTTCCCCACTTGTGGGTAACCGCGACAAGGCATCGGCTTGGGTGTTCTGCGCGCCCTTTTAGTAAATAACTTGAAAGTCATATTCCGCGAGGCGGAGTCTCCAGCGCATGAGGCGTCCCGACGGTTCGGAGATTTTCATTAACCACCTCAATGAGGAATGATCCGTGTACGCGGTGAAGTGAACTCCCATAAGGTAGGGGCGCAGAGTGTTCATCGCCCATACAACGGCGAGGCACTCTTTCTCCGATACGGAGTAGTTCCGCTCATGAACATTGAGCGAGCGCGACCAATACCCAATTGGATGTCGTTCCCCCTCGGGGGTGGTTTGAAAAAGAGCACACCCGACTTGGTAGTCGCTCGAGTCCGTATCTACGGAGTATGGCAACCCAAATTTTGGGAGATGTAGGATTGGTGCTGATGTGACAGCCTCCTTCAAGGAGTTAAAAGCTTCCGATTGCTCGGGCGTAAATGTTCCCAGTTTTGGGGGGTTCCCCTTTCGCAACAACGCGTTCAGGGGCGCCGAGGTATCCAAAAAGTTCGGGATAAACCGTCGATAGACATAGACCAGCCCCAAAAAGGAGCGCATTTCCGTTTGAGTACGGGGCTCTTTCGCCTCCATGAGGGATTTGACTCGAGCTTTCTCGATCGCTAACCGCCCAGGACGGATAATGTGACCCCGATATTTCACAGTATCTGTGAAGAACTCGAATTTCCCCAACTTGAGTGTAATTCCTGCATCGCAGAGTACGGTCAGCACGTCTTGGACGTGAGTGAGATGGTCGTCCAACGAGTTGGAGAAGATGATAATATCATCAAGGTAGACCAGACAACTCCGCCACTTAAAGCGGTTGAGTATAATATCTAATGCACGCTGAAAGGTGGCGGGGGCGTTGGTTAACCCAAATGGCATCCGCTTGAAGCGGTACGTTCCTGCATGGCAGGTGAATGCGGTTTTGTCGCGATCCTCCTGTCTGACAGGTACTTGCCAATAACCCCAATTGGCATCAAGGGCTGTGAACACGGTGGCGTCTCCAAGGGAGTCAATGCACTCGTCCATACGAGGGATGGGGTACGTGTCCCTAACAGTCACGGCATTGAGCCGGCGGTAGTCGACACAGAACCTCCAGGTTCCGTCGGCCTTTAAAGCCAGTACAACTGGGGATGCCCAGGGTGATTGAGCGGGCTCAATCACACCTGCGCGGAGCATCTTGCCACTTGGGACTGCTCCTCTTCCCGAGCTTTCGGACCTGCCCTGTAAGGGGGTTGTGCAACCGGTCGCGCACCGGGGATTAAATCGATCCGGTGTTCCGTTGCATTAATCTCGCCAAGCGAGCCATCCCACATTGTCGTGAATTCCCGTAACATGGTACGGAGTTTGTCGTGGTGCGACTCTGGCACGTGGCTGAAGTCCAGCGCTTCAACTGCTTTTTCCGGATCAATCCGGTCGTTGCTCGATGGAGCATTGTCCTGTGGGACAGGTGTGGTTCGCAATTCCGAGTTACTCGGTATGTTCGACGCTGAAGTAGCGGTTTCCTCCCCATCCTTAGACTTGACGTCTTCGGACGGCGGGGCGAACTCCTCAGAAGAGGTAATAACTCCGAGTACATCGGCGGCTTTTATCTTTGTTGGCAGCATTCCCATAGAATGGGGGGTTACACTCCCAATTACTTGGTGTTTGACCAGATACTGGGGGTGTTTGCCAAGGTTGGCAACCAATATCCGGAAAGGAACATCCGGGGAAATGGAGACAATTCCATTAGCCAGCGCCAGCTGGGATTTCTCGTACAACGAGGCGAGGGGTTGTATAACCCGAAGACCGTGTTGACGGGAATTTACCTGCACCCAGACTTGGGACTCAGCTGGTATAGAAACCGAGGCAGCGACGCGGAGCTTGGTGGACTCGCGGGACGCGGGCGGTGGTTCCTGCGCAGCAGGGAGCGGAACTTGTTTCCGAGAGGACCGCTTTAGCGGGCGGCGAACAATCGGAACCGACGATCCGTCGTCAAGTTCTACACGCCTGAGGCGGGGCCTGATTGCGTCGACAAATCTGTCGCAGTAATCACATGCCAGTATGACTGGTGCTGCCAATGAACGGCAAACGATGAAGTCCAACTTCACCACAGAGGTACCAAGTCTCACGACGAGGTCCACTGTGCCCACCGTTTGTAACGGATTGTTGTTCGCATCCGAAATGTCGGGGACCGCGTCAGAGCGGATACGCGACCGCACAAGCGGGGGTAACAATGATTCCACAACGAAGTTGGGGCCTGCACCTGTATCCAGGACGGTGAGAAACTTCACCATAAACTGGGGATCAAGGCCAAGGTCAGCATAGACCTTATAATTGCGCTTGGCCAAGACCAAGACTCTACCGGGAATCCGGAGATTTTTACTCCGTATCCACGGGCGATGCAACACACCGAGGTGCGCAGAGTCTGCGTCAGCGGTGTCTTTCCTCGAGAGGACTTTCACCAGGGAGCGAGGCGAGGACGCCTCGGGCGCAAACAGCCTCGTTCTTGAGGACGCCTCTCCCAAAGGGGAGACTCCCTCAGTTAGTTTTCCGCCTTCGGCGGTGGGTTGGTTTCCTCGACAACGAGTGCTTCATCCCGTTGACGGGGGTTTCTATCCGCATAAGCGGGGGTTGCAACGGATGGTTGCGTGATCTCCTGAATCGGGGTGTATGAAGCTTGCCGCGCACGCGGGGTCTGTGGTAGGGCATGGGAAAAGTCCGTTTTAGCACGGAGGTAGGAAGCCGTCGGGACGGAACTTTTCTCCTCTGGAGTGAGGGCCTCATAATTTGCCACTACCTTGGCCATATCCTTCAGTGAACAAATACACTGAGGTGAGGTATGGCCATGGGTATAGCACAGGTGGCAAATGAGAGCCAACACCGCGAAACGCGGATTATGATTCCGAGTATCGGAGAATCGAACCGCAGGGCGGGTGTCAGTCCCTCCAGGCCGTTGATAAGGGGATTGACCGTTTGAAAACGGGAGTCGTTGGGGTTGAACCCGACTGTTACCACCGTATAGAACGGGATCTTCTGTTCCCGTATCATGGGTAACCTCCGTCGTTGACGGTAAATCACTGGTGGGTATCGACACACCATCCCCCTGCACTAAATGCACGGTATCAAATCCCTGTCCAGGGTTCCCATCCGCAGTGAGCGGGAGTGAGGAAGCTTCGCTTTCCAGCAACAACGCCTTGGCGGATTTAGACCGATGGTTCGGAGTTCTTGCACGAAGTGCATCCCCTTCCGCACGGGCGTGTTGGACCAGCTCGAGATAGGTGATCCTCCGCTTGTCCTCCCGATAACGGGTATCTAAACTCCGGATTGCCGGGTCAAGACCATCGATGAACATGGTACTGCGCTCCCCAGCGGGGTATACGTTACCACATCTGTGGAAAGCCTTGTTAAGGCGCACCGAGCAATCGGTCTCGGTCTCTCCAGCACGCTGGCGTGTATCTCGCAAAGCGAGGATAGCCTGCTGAATAGCGGTGTTTGTGGCGTAGGAGCGCAGAAGATACTGCATAGGCTCCGGCCAGCAAGTAACTCCTCCCTCGGAGGCACGAGAAGATCCTCTGACAGAGTTGTATTGGTCCTCCGCCACTCCCCGTAAGAAATACGGTAAAGCCAAATAGGCTTGTCCCTCATTCATACCGAGGATATCGGCCTCCGCTACAAAGCGGGATAGGAAATCCAGTACTAGGACTGGGTCCTCTCCAGTAAAGTACTGGTTGCGGAGCGAGAGCTGCATTCGCTTAATGCATTCTCGCACCTTTCCCGTACCACGGGGCGTACGTCCAAGTGACGAGTCTTCGAGCCGGTAGTACCGGTATGATAAAAGCTTCCGATAATCCGGGTTCGTCGGTTTCAATTCCCGGAGACCGGGGTGTCTTCTCCCCTTCTGGCGGGTTCGGACCACACCTTCAGTGGCCGATGACCGCTTCGAGCGGGAGGAGTAGCCTCGCTTCTCGTCCTCCGAGTCGGAGTCCGAGGAGCTCGAGCTAACCGAATGGTTTCGGGATGAGTCCGACGATGTCGAAGAATCGGAGTCCGAATATTTTCGGTGGTGTTTCCGTCGATGACGGCGTTTCTTCTTCCCAGCAAGCTGGTCGTTGTGCGATGCCTCGTTTACCGGATCATCCGGGGATGGTTTGTCCATGAAAACGAACTGCTCCAGCGTCTCCAGGTGGGCACCAATCCGATCAAATCGGGCTTCAACTCCTTCGATGAAGGTGGCGGGATGTCCCAAACTCTCCAACACGGAGTTGACGTCAGACCGTAAAATACGGAGTTCCTCGGCGACCTCCTTTACGGGGGTTGCCGAGACCACCTCTTGGAGGGATTTTAATTCCCCTACAATGGTGTCATGGGCGGTCCACAGAGCGCGGACCTGGGATTCCAGGGAAGTCCCCTGGGGGGTGTTATCGCCCGTTCCACAGGGACTTGAAGCTGCGACAGCGGGAGCAGGCCGGGGTGCCTGGGGCACTGCGGCAACAGCCGGAGTCGATGCTGCATTCCCCTGCAGGGGTGATAACGAGGGCAAAAGGAGGTTCCAGGGTTCCCGGTCGGGGGTATCATTCCGCGATGAAGCGGCGCCAGTACGGCTGGAACTTGTCCGTATAGGGATACGGGGTACGAACCGAACTTTGGAGGTGTCCGCGTTGTCGTGGGAGCGACTACGCGTCATCACTGGCTCCGCGTCGGAGGGATTTCTCGACATGAGAAAATACCGTTACGACGGGAAACGATCACGGAACTTCAGGTGAATGAAAACAAACCTCGTAAGAGGGAAAACAAAAACCGATTCTAGGTCGGGAGACCACTTTGTGGTGCAATGCCCCAAAGGGGAAAAACACCGAAAGACGTTCGGGATCTTCCTCTCACGAGGTGAACCCAGTTGGGTAGAGCCCTCCCAGAGGTGTCACGGCGAAGCCGGTTTGTAAGACCAGGGACACCTGTCGCGACTCGCCCAGGGAGGTGAAGGCGAAGAATCGGTATCCGCGTGAGCGGGGTGTGATCCTCAGTAGAGGTATGTTTCCACGTAAGTGGGGGTGTGTGAGCGGATGCGCACACGAGGGCCGTGGATAGCGGTAGGTGCTACCCTAAAAAGGGGGAAAAGGAAGGGCGAAGAGGAGGAAGAGAGGACGAAGTGAGTCGCGAGAGCGACGGGGACGAACGGCGATGCCAGTAACAATATCCCTATACAGGGCGAAACACCAATATGATTGGAACAATTGTACTCCCAAAGATGGGCTTATTTAGATGTGCAAGGGGGTTAGATGTCCCGTGGTTTACGGCGTTTCCCTCCAAGGAGGAGTAGAGTACGCGCGCAAGCGGCAACAACTAGAGCCAATTCCCCAGGTTGGGCTCCCTTGTTGGGGAAGGTTTTCTGGTGCGACGGCAGTGCGCCGTCGCACTAAGTACTAGCTTCCCAGAAATGGGTGTGAAAATAACAAATAATATTAACTAAAATACTTCACATTTCGTGGCAACATCCACTACTGTGGCCAACCGCCAATTGACCCAAAACCGTGTCGCACGTGTCCATATCCACCATAGTGGGGCGTAGTTCATATACACACTACACAACCGATAATATCGGGAAAGCGTTCAAGTACCAAGAATCCCTCCTTGAGGGCGTTGCACTACAGCTCAAGAAGGCAATCGAGAAAGAACATGCAGATAATTGACCGAATGCATACACAGAAGTTGACGAGAAGGAGATTCCGCAGGGGGCAAACGTTATATCATCGCACACCGTTTTCAAAGTCAAAGAGGACGAGGATCATGTCAGAAAGCTGAAAGCACGGCTCGTGACGCATGGCAATCATGACAATATGAAAGACGATGTGCGTAAAGACTGCTCGAACGCAGACATGCTCGTCGTCAGACTCCTCATTAGTGTCGCTCTCTGCCTGGGATTTTGCTTCGGAGTGGCCGATGTGAAAGGCGCATATTTGTAGAGTGGGCCAACTCGACGAGAGATATACGTCAGGCCGCTAAAGGAGTTCAAGAAGAAAAAGGGTATCCTGTGGAAACTTACGAAGCTTCCGTACGGAATCGTTGACGCAGGGAGACAGTGGGCAAAGCGGATAGAGGACTGGATGCTTGGACCTGCCGCCCCAACTCACGTATTTGGGATAAATCAACTCTTCGTCGGGCCAACAACTTCGGGAAGGACTTAAGTTTTGGTAGCCAAGGTGGTCGGAGACCTCCTCGTGGCTGGTTCTAACAGGCAATAGAGGAGTTCATGAAAAAATTGGAACCCGAGTTCAACGTCGGAAAGATCCAGATAGAACCGAGGATCACGTTTGCTGGCTGCACGATTGAGCAAGACGATGACCGCAATGTGCTACTTTCCATGAACGAGTACATTAAACGACTGACACCTGCAGCACTGAGCAAAGCCCACAGGCGCGAGAGATCGGACAAAGCAACCGCAGAGGAAATTCATGAATATCGTTCGCTTGCTGGCACACTAATGTACCTTGGATCAGCGGTTCTATCCCGAGCGTCTTTCGTGACTTCTCGGATGAAACAAGAGATTGGAAGGCTGAGAGGTAGTCATTTAATCGAAGCAAACGCGATGCTCGCAGAAGTGCTTCAATTCAAACCTGAAATTCGTTTTATAAGGCCTCTCGGAGTGTCAGAAGTTTCACTGATAAGTTTATCAGACGCATCACACGTTAGTAGATCAAACAGTTACGGACAGACGGGAATTCTAACTGGGCTCAAGATTGAGACGAGTTTTGATGAAAAGCTCGTGTTTCATCCGCTATACTGGGTTAGAAACAAGCAAAAAAGGATAACTTATTCTTCATTCGGGGCAGAAATTTTGGCCTGCGCCGACGCAGAAGATCGAGGCATAGATATGAAGTACTCGCTGCAGAACATATACACGCCTATTCAGGTGCCGCATACGATTTTCGTGGACTCGAAAGCCCTTTCTGACACCATAACAACGCTTCACGAACCACGCGAGTACCACTTACGCAAGACGGTCACATTATTAAGAGATGCGTTTGAAGCCGGAGAACTCGACTGCTTGACCTGGAGTCCCGGAACGAGCAACATCTCCGACGCTTTGACGAAGCGAATCGTTAATCACTCGCGTACAATGAATAGGATCCTAACAAGTGGTTATTGGCAAGTCAACACGAATGCTGGTATCGCCCATCATTCAGAGACTTGGATGTAGGAGATACTACATCGACCGGGGGGTGTGTGAAAACACGTACAAGAAGCACACGACGCAAGCCGATGACGTACAACTGACAAGCGTCGTAGGAGTTTAGAGTACGTGTTTAGTCGATCCTAATAGCCGATAGGTCGCCTAGTATCCCTACTTAAGTAAAGCCTACCCACAGGAGACTCAAGAGGAAGACTCCCGGCAAGGTCTTGTGCCGACTCAGACTGTACCACTCCTCAGGTTGTTCACCGGAGAACCCCCCAACACTGCGTATACGTGATGGACTTCTCACACTTGAAAGCGGTCCAACCGATAACTGTATTCACTTTCTACAAGTAGAAAGCTAATTGTCTATTCGACGGCTAAATTTCCCTAATATACCCAATCGCATCTCCATATGGCTTCCTCATCCGGCGTAACTTAGAGTTTTATAGCCTTTTCGGAAGGTCGGCACACGTCGACGGGCGGAACTGCATGTGCCCTGAGCGGGACTCGCTAGCTACCTTGCAGTGGTCCTTCACCACAACGGTATCCAGTGCAAAGCAATTTAGCATCGTGATTCCAGATGGGCTACGACAACTTTGACGCCCGGGAAGTCTATGTTGCAATCGCTAGCAATCGATTGCGTCCCATCCCTGGTAAAGACTCCTACCATTCTTTCTGAATAAGAAGCGAGCGTCCATAAACAAACAAACAATAACCAAGGTCATAGGGGTAAGAGGATAGAAGGCTAAACCGTTGCGAGGCGTCAAGCAGTCATCAATTCCGGTCATATCAAACAAAGACAATTCTGTTGTTGATATGAGCACACAAGAGGGGACGGTCTGGAAACCACTATGTGGCATGTTCTTTTTAGTGCCGAAGGAGAGAGAAGCTCTTTTATAAGACCTCCTACTACTACTGTTCAGTAACGTGCATCCATAAACACGCACTTATATCGTAATGAGTCTGTGTGGAGGAGAAGATACACTGTGGTTGTTGTTCCTGTTGTTTTTGGGCGGACGAAACCTAATTCCGACTTCGACGTATCAACTCCCTAAGAAGCTAGTCTCTGCCGCGAAGGCCAAGTTCTCGAGGCAAACCCAGTTGCGGATCGATTTTGCTTTCTCCTGATTCGCATCAGCAAGTAGGTCGGCACACCACGACGGGCGAATTAATGCATTGTGCCCAAAGTGGGGCCACTGGCGGTTTCCACGTGATCCCTCCGCGCAGCACTATTCCAGCAAAAAGCCACTTGGTACAACAGCTCTTGAGAGGAGTTACGACAGCTTCAGCTTCAACCAAAAAAAAAGTTAACGACATGCAGGGTTGACACACACTGGTACATACTACGCTTCAGCGCAGCTTACATGCAGGGTATACAAACCCTCACACGCTTTTACGGAAGATCTAAACGCATTTGGTGCATGCGTTGCGCCCATCATTGTGTGCCGACTTTCAATCAATGGAAAGCATAATGGTTCAGCGATTAAGTCTGCTTCTGGCAACTTAGCCTTCCATCAGAGAGAGAGAGAGAGAGAGAAAAAAAAGCAGTCGTCGTAATCAGGCGAGGAGCACTCCAATAAACATCAACGAACAAGAGAAAACCGCTTCATATGCGGTGAGAATCCGGGATGGTTGCATGAAATGTGTGAGCGGATGACCGCTTTTAGAAATCGCTACACTTCCACTGGGGCCGGGAAGGTACAGTTTCTGATAAAACCGGTGCTGCGTCCCTATGGCAACTTTTTTCCGTCACGCACACAATAGCAGAAGCATAAATTCATTAACCTACAAGATCAATGTTGCTTCCTTGTTATATGCTTCCGAAGCAGCTTGTGTATACGCAAATGTATCAAGGAGCTCAATGGGTCAGATGGTGTATTGATAATGCATACACCTGCTGCACAGGGCGATATGAGTTGGAACTGAGCTGCACTTCCTTCGGCTATTGAATACTCCTCAGGGCCCCAAAGTGTTGCTGATTCATTAGAAAAGACTGAGCTGGTTCTGGAATTCTTGATGAGGAGAGAGGAAGAAAAGGATTCCAGAACACTTTATGAAGCATATGCTTTATACCCAATGAAAATATAGATACGCACATCAAGCAAGTTTCATGCTTCGATTCCTCACTTCTAACATCATTAAGCATGCAAGAAACGTCTGAGTAAGTACGAAGTGTGCATACATGGAAACGTTCTTGAGCTATTGAGCGGTCTAATACATACCTGCTCCTTGCACGTGTATCGCAGTGCTACAGAAAATGTCATGCGATTTCTAACCGCCAGCAATTCTATACTACTAATCCTATCGTGCTTGTAAGAAACCTCTACTCTATCCCGCCTCTCAAGGTAGTCGCGCTGCGGTGCACGGTTCTTCTTCACGGTCAGTGTGATATGCGACAGCATTATCTTCCATGGGTTGCCTCACATATTTTGCATGCGATGCTGCGGCCAGTAGGATCATTCCCGTCGCTGAGTACGCCAAGAATGGAGCATCTCTCTTGTCCTTGAACTAGCCGGAATGCAAGGTCGCTGTCGAAATCCATACGAAATGAAACTTGGCTAATAAGTTAAACTTACTACTGGCCGACTAACTACTCTAAGGAAAAGTTCAGCTGCCTTCCGCCCGGTTCCCGGTCTGCGGCTGTTCCCCAACTTGAGGCCTGCTATCTTCCTCTGTACTTCCCCTGTACCCTTCTGAACCCAAAGCCCCTGGATGTCCCTCCTCAACCACACCATTGGTTTTTGATGCCCCGTTGGGCTTCCGTTGCTTGCTTGTTATCCCCTGCGTACTAGCATAACCTGCGTTATGCTGCTGAATTTCCATGTTCAGCAACTGGCTGTTTCGCCCACTGCCCCTCGAACTACTGCTGTCCAAGCCCCCTGTCCCTGATGAGTCGACATTGACAATGGGGATGGTGCGGGTACCAGCTCCATGTCCTTGGTATGCATTCACGCTGGCTCTTTGTTGATCGCTAGGTTGCAGTGAACCACCGTGTTGCTGGCCGTTGCTGCTAGGTTGCGGCAGAGGACCACCGGCATACTCCCCATGCTGAAGGCCCGTCGACTGAGCCCATCTCGACACTGAAATCGCTGCCTGCATTCTGTCTGGATCATTCGGATAGTTCATATTCGAAAGTTGAGCCACAGCTGTCATGTGACTGCCTCTACCTGGGAAATTACTATCTTGAGACCCGTCGTGAAACTGCAATGGATATGAGGGGCTCGGATGTATCTGGGTTGACGGGAAGTTGTGAGTACCATGCGAAGGTAATGTCGGAGCAGACTGTGATGCGGCATATACTGCGGGGCTCGAATTCCCGCCCGGTATCGCAGTCTGTACAGCGGCCTGGGGTTGAGAATGTCCAAGTGATACGACACGGGGTTTGGAGCTCGCTTGCGTCTGAGTGGCTAGCTTGGCATGCGGGTACTGCTTTGCAGAACTTTGTTGTACAGCGTTGGCGTTATGTTGTTGGCTTTGAGAAGTTACCAACGGAACAGTCGTGGCACTTTGAGAGTGTGGCAATGACGCCGTAGAAGATACCATGGGTGCGCCCGTCTTTGCAACGGAGTCAGGCACGGACGAGCTCCTGATACCAACTGAAGGTTGAGGAACTGCAGCGTTTTGGGCCTTCCCTCTCAAGAATGCCACCTCTCTTCGCAAAGCCTCGTTCTCTTGAACTAATGTGTGAATGCTATTGTACAGTTCAGAAAGCAGAGAGAGCGATTGTTTTGCGATGGTCGGCGACTGAGAAGTCTGCATGTCGGGAAGAGGGGAAACAAATGGTGTGCTCTGTCGCGAATTCAAGACTGGGGTTCCAGTCGATGAAGAAACATTAACGACTGACGGAGAACCGTTGGATGTAGCGGTAAAGGTTGAGCGTTGCTCAATGTTCTTCACCTCGAACCTGCTCTTCGGTTTTGTTGCAGTGGTTGGGCCGCTGCTCGATGGTGGAAGAGTGACGTTTGTCGCCGCGATATTCATATGTGTGGAAACAGCCGCCGTCGTTGGGAAGGACTTCGTTGGAGCTTTCTGAATCTCTTTCACTTCAAAACGGCTCTTTCTTTTCGCTGGAGCGGGGGCAGCCGCCGTTTGGGCACCACTGCTGGGGGCTCCTCCACCTGAGGTCGCCGCGGTGGAAATCGGAAGGGCAGCTGTTGTTGAAGCAGACGGTAACGAAGGAGACCCGCGGGCAGTGGGGACAGGAATAGATGCCGGCTGTACGCCTGCCACAGGTTGAACCGTTTGAGAAGGAGCAACATGCTGTTGTGGTGCAGCATGGCTGTTTGCTACAGATTGAGTAGACTGAGTATTGGCTGAAGTCTTGGAAGAAGGTTGAGTGGCTCGAATAGTATGAATGTTGGTAGTTGATGAAGTAGTTGACGCTGAAAGTTTTGAAGGAACAGAGTGAATTGGAACGGCCGTTGCAGCCTGTTTTGAAGGAGACGCGCGTAATGCGTCGCTGGCCTGTGAAGTTATGTATCGGGGTTGCTTGGAGTCGACGTTAATGACTACAGGTGCAACCCCTCGCAAAATAGCGCGGTCCTGAGAAGTTGCTGTAACCTGTGCATACGTCGGCTGCACACTAGTTGGAATTGACTTGGACGTGCTCGAGACAGGTTGAGATTGAGACGCGATTCGTGATTGTAGCGCCGTCCTCGTTGGAGCGTATGAGGATAGAGTTTGCGGATGGGCCGCCGCAGACAGTTGAGTTGGCAGCGCAGTAGATGCAGAGGTAGAAGGCGTGTTCTCTTCCGTAGGTGAGGGTGGGTGTGGAGAAGGAAAGTCATTGGAATCGTCTAAAAAGCTTTCAATCTTGCCATCAAGCTTCTCTGTATTTGTGACTTCCGACACAGTGAAGCGCCCTTTCCTGAGAAGGCCGACAGTCCTTGCGGGCAGTGGGGCACTGTTATAAGCCAGTTGTTGAGAGATGGCAGCATTAGTCGGGGTATGCGTTGATGCCGTCGAATGAGCGGAGTTGGTAGAGTTATTTCGACCTAAATCGCCATACGGTACGCTTGGGGTGGAAGCGGACGGCTGTGAGGATGCATCCGCAGCATCATTTGCAGGGGAAGCGCTATGAGTACTTCGCGTCGCTTGCAAATCGTAGGCCACGTCCGGACCAAGATGATCGGACGAAACGCTTTCCGGTGGTGTGGAATCAGTCGGAGCAGGCTGCTGCGTAGTGACGGTCGCGCATTCATGGGCAGGACGAGACTTGCTGTCGTCCACGTTGTCATCAAAGTCCCAGCCAAGACCCTTGGCAGTAAGATCGTAAATGCCTGAACGCTGGGGCTGAGCAGCCTTTTGCAACTGACGGAAAAGCTGTCTCTGGGAACCGCCTCGAGATCCGATAGGTGGCAGTTTCGCAATAGTTTCAGGCAAGTGCGCGGGTTTCTGCACGCCTTTCGCAAAGATCTTGTGTTTCAGGAGCTGCTTGACGGAGGGGCGAATCTTGGGGTCTTTCTGCAAGCAGTCTGCAACAAAGTCGTGATAATCTTGTGAGAAGTTGGCAGCAGGTCCAGTCAAAGTGGGCGGTGGATTTTGCAGCGTGAAGAACAATACTTTCATCGGCGGGTAGTTATAGTATGGGGCTCGACCCTGCGCAAGCTCTATGGCGGTGATTCCGAGCGACCAGACATCTGCCTTGTAATCGTATCCGGATGCTTGCTCCATTACCTCTGGGGCCATCCAACATGGGGTACCGACAAAGGTCTGACGTTGCTTTCTATCCCAACCGCCTTCGACCATCCATCCCATGACGCCATAGTCAGAGAGCATGACATTGCCCTGAGAATCCAGGAGCAGATTGGCAGCTTTGACGTCGCGATGCATCTGTCCATTGCCGTGAAAGTATTCGAGGGCCTTGAGGACGCAGTGCAAAACGTATACAGCAAGGGGTTCATCAATGCCATCAGAGTACATAAGAGTCATAAGCGCATGGACAGAGCCGCCCGTGAGCAGTGGCATGACAATCCAAAGGTCGGTAGACTCGACGAAAGCGGTGGAGAAAGGCACGACGTTCGGATGACTGGAAAGACTCATGACCTTAATCTCGCGGATGATGTCTTCAAGAGAGGCCTGTAACCACTCGAGTTCAACAACCTTTATGGCAACTTCCTCATTAACTTGGTCGCACCAAGCGCGATAAACGTGAGCGCACGTGCCCTGACCGATCTGCTCGCGCAGTTCATAGCCGGAGGCTGTGGCGGGGAGCCGACGGTGAGTGGCCATGGCGGAGGTAGAGGGAGGTTTTGCCGCGGGCAGACTTGCCGCGGCGAGAAGAGCGGCGGTGAACGCGGACAGGATGAGAAGGGGGGGGGGGGATTGCGGCGACGCCGCGGTGAAAGAAGCTCAACGGTTGGGTGGAAGCGGGCGGGGGGAGACGGGTGGCGGCACTTTGGCACGAATCGAAGACGCAGGAGGGAAGAAGGACACGCGGAAGTGTATGGACGGGAGGCTATGGACGGGAGGCTATGGACGGGAGGGCGGGGGCCGTGGTGGTGGTGGTGGTGGTGGTGGTGGTGGTGGCGGGGCGCGCCGCAGTGCCACAGTGCGCGCACAGTGGCCGCGAACTGGGTGCCACGCACGCGTCCCGCTACTATTCGTGTTCGCCGTGGCCACGTGTGCGTCTCGCATCGGCTTCGCGTAGATTGTGCCGTGGCGCGCATCACAGGCGCAGGCGCGGCGGTCCGTCATCGTCAGTCCAATCGCAATCGACGTTTCGCTTCACATTCGCGTCGATCTCCATCTCCCGCGTCCAACTCGTTCCCCACATCGTCGTCATGCTGCGCCGCGCCATCATGCCCGTGCAAGTGCTCGCAAGACGTGCCCTGTCGACCCCCGCCCGTCGCCCGCGCAAGCATCTGCCCCTGGGCGTCGTTCCGGACGACACCGACTTGGGTAGCGTGCGTTCCAAGTGGGGTTCCGACGCTATGGACAAGATTCAGAATACTGATGTCATTGAGGTAGATGGAGACGTCGCCATCTGCAATGGAGGTGGAGGGGCTTTGGGCCATCCTATAGAGTATATCAAGCTGCACGTATCCGATGAGGACGCCGCTCCGCAGGTCTGCAAGTACTGCGGCCTCAAGTTTGTGAGGAAGCACCATTACTAGTGATAACCGTCACGCCGTTGCGCCACGCCCCTGACCATATCTACTTGCGTGCCGAATAGGTTGCGATCCTCTCCTACGCCTTCTTTTTGTACACTGCTTAGAAAGAGGGTTCATTGGAAGGGCAGCTCTTTTTTTGCACTTAGTCGCACATAAAGACGCTTGTACTCTTGTACTGTACGTCTTCGCAGACGACACGTTTATTCCTTCACCGTACAACAACGCCCTTCTTCCAGATAGATATGTCTCGCGCCCCATCTCCCCCTTTGTCAGCGTCCTGCAGTCCGCGCACTTCGGCTAAACTCCCCATGACCAACACCCACCCATCCGATCAAAAATCCGTTGAACAAGCGCCTCCACAATCATCCTCCGTTCGCACACATGCTGCAGACAGCTTCATTCCCACACATCATCAAATAACAGACATGTACATCAACCTTTCCGAACTCCGTAATGAGCTCGACCGACTGAATCATCAAGTTGTGTGTCTTGAAACCCTCACACACTCCCTAGGTGATAAAGCGCTCGCCATGCCGGAGGACCTCGGCGACTGGAGTCAAGCAAATCCTCGTCTTTCTGGCCTTGTCAACCGCATTCTGCAAACTTATCAGCTTGCGCAGCAAGTGCGAGCGTTGAAAGCTGAACAACCTTTACCTCACAGCTAAAGTCTCCAAGCCCATATCTTCTTGCAATTCATTCTCAACCCCAGACAAATCGTTGTGCCTCCACTTTGAGAATCAGGTTGCTTCACCTAAACAATCAGATCAATAGCACATACCGCCCACTGGCTACCTATTGTTTTCTTACACCCTTCTCGAGCCTAGATGGCGTATGCCGCACACCGATGTCAAATTAACCTGCTACGTGATTGCAGGGCCCCCATGGTTTGCAGGACGACCAAGAGCCATATCTCTACCGCGCAAAGCACTTTAATTGGTATACAACGGTCGCATCACTTTGCAGTTGAAACAACAGTGCGTCTTTGTGACTCGTTACGAAACATAAATGCACAGCTACAAACAACCACTTCGAGCGAATATCATCTATTTTAACTGTCTTTGTTCTTGTCCCTCTGATATTTCATAAGTGCGTCATAGAACTGCTTCAGACCGTACTGGTAAACTTGTTGCTCACTGCTACTCGGAAGTCCAAACGAACTCAGAATTTCATTTGCATGACCAGAGTGAAGCGCATTTGATAATGCCATTACCTGCCCTCTGAGCGACGGCGAACGCAGCACTTGGATCAAGTTTTCCGCAGACCGATCTTGTTCCGGCAGATGTTCAAGTAATGACGGCAGTTTTTCTTGAAACTTTGGATCCTGAATTATAGGTTGGAGTGCGTCCACGTTCAGCACATCTAGAAGATTTGGCGTTTTCAATATCTCCTCCCTTCTTTGCGCCAAAACTGACTCAGGAACCAGGGATTGATAACGATCTAAAGTTATACGGTCCAGTCCAGCCGTTGACGGCGGTTCTCGAGCTGCTGGACGCGGACTTGCCACTGGCTGGTTTTGTGTGACCGGTTGCGGAGGAGTTTGAGGAGATGTGAGGGTTTCCAAGTTGATCTACAGAGTAGGGGCGGATATAGCACAACAGTGATTAGTGGCGGTTTTATTCAGCAGTGTTACATATTTTGGCTTAAACTATACCTGTTGCAGTCCCTCAGGACCATTTTCGAGAAGGCGATTGACGGTTGTGATGTTGGAGGCGTCTTGAGAGGCATCCCGTTCTTGCATCCAGAAAAACATTCTTGTGTCTGCCTCTTTCCATTTCAAAACATAAACCCTCGCAGATGCTGGACAACTGGTGACCTGCTTTACCTCGGCGTCGCCGCTGAACAGGATCAGATCTTGCTCAACGTCATCCGAACCACGCGCTCGCCACTGCAGGTGCATTAGCCCGTCCGAGGTGGTGATAATCTGAAAAACACCTTTGCGTGGATCGGCTTCGACTCGATTCGTGGCAGGATCTCGATTGAGGATACCAGCTCGGAAAGAAACATGCGGGTCTGGTGAATCAGTAGACAAGATCCTCCCCAAATCACCGGCATGTCTTACACCTTCCATGTCAAGTCGCAAACGGCAAACCAGGTGGGGGGCGGAGCTTACTGCCTTTGAAGTGATGTGTTGATTCGAAGAAGCACGTTTTCGCGGTGAAGAGCCACGATCAGAGCGGACGTGCTGAGAGAAATGGATTGATGGCTCAAATGGGAGCTCAAGTAATGTCTCTCGTCAATACAACGGCTCTTTGGCGGTGGAGTTGTGAAGAGATACCCTTGGTACTGGAAAAGGCGGGGGCGCCACGCTGGGTGAGTTATCCCTACAAACTTTGTAACCTTACCCGTGGTACAGAATCGGGCATGCAATTGTTGCGTCTACAGTGTAGACTCTATACCCACGATTTCATGAAGTTTATGCATTTCTTCTTTTTGCATGATTATTCATGCATAAACTGTGAAAACTCATGTTTTTTCATGATGTAAATATCGAAGGGCAAATCGCCGATTTCTTCATGAATCATCGTTATTGCAGTCATTTTTGGAGAAAATGCATGAAAAATCAGACATTAATGAAATCACAGCTCTACACTGTACTTTGCCAGCCGGCGTCGGCAACGGAGCAGTGGGTGTACTCCGTGGAAGACGTGGACGAGTTCGTTCTGCTGTTCTTTTCAAAGAAGTGCAACGTGCGCAGCGTAGCATATCCAGGCGCCGTTTCTTCAAAAGTACTGAAAATATCGGACGCCTTTTCGGCGAAAGATCTGCTCTTTCTTCCACTTGTCGCGTGCTGAGAGGCCCGGGAGTTGGTGAAGCACAACCGGCTGGCGGCTAGCGCAGTAAACGAATCTGAACGGGTTCGCATTGGTGACCGAGGAGGCGCGCCGAGATCGCTGCAGGAGCTCATTGTGGCCAACTTCTGGCAGCGTCAACGTGTGGCCTCCGCTTGATCCTCGACGCGGATATCGCTCGGTCGGTGCGTATTCCAACACCTCAGCTGTGTATCGCAGCTTGCCTCTTTACCCTACTGCCCGCCCCGTGGCAGGGCTGTGTCCATTTCACAATTCTCCTGGAAGGCGGCCTTTAAGGTTGCGCTGCTGTGTGCGCTGCGCAGTTGCTCTCCCATCCTACTGCCCCCATCTTGCCATCCTTTCTTGCCTAGTACCACTCCTTCTCTAACAGTTTTGCACAATGGTAGCTTTCATCCCCGCCCTTGCCCTTGGTTCGCGCCCAGCGCTTGCTCGCTCCTCGATCTGCGGCGCGCAGCTGTCTCACACCGCCGTTTCTCGCGGTGCGGTTCGCATGAGCGAATCATCTCCCTCCGTTCCCTTCCTTGCAAAGCCGAGGAACCTTTCGGAGGACATGCCCGGTTACGCCGGCTTCGACCCGTTTGCGCTCTCCGATAACATCGACGTCAAGTGGTTGCAACAAGCTGAAATCAAGCACGGACGTGTGTGCATGCTTGCGTTCCTTGGTTTTCTTGTTCAGGAATTCGTGCACCTACCAGGCCCGGAGTTCGCCAACCCGGTGGCCACTGAGGCTCTATTCCAGGTTCCTGCCGCTGGGTTGTGGCAAATCTTTCTGTTCTGCGGTCTGATGGAGTTCATCGGTCACAAGGGAAAGATTACGTACGTGAACATGTTCGAGGATGGAGCTGTGCCTGGGGAGCTCGGGTTCAACCCGATGGGCTTGAAGATCACGGAGAGGGTGAAGTTGCAAGAAATCAAGAATGGCAGACTTGCCATGGTTGGCGTGGGTGGCGTCATTCATTCTATGCTTTTGTACAAGGTGCCCGTGATTGCGCAATTATTGGACTTCAAGCCCATGGCTTTGCCGTACTACTAAGCAGGCGGCGTTGAGGTTCGAAAGGACACATCAGTCGTGTGTCTTGTAATGTTGTGACCTTGTCTCATTAGGCAGATGCCGAGTAAAAGCTTGTTACCTCTCTTTTGTGACCATCACGTAGCTGTTGCTGTTCCTCCCGGCAAGTGACCAGCCGAGCAAGGTGTAAACGTGTAGATGTCGGCGCCTCCGCGTGCGTTAAACGCAGCTTTCGCCAGATGGCGCGCCAGAAGCGAGAAATTTGAATGTTTCTGGGCTCCTTTTGTAAGCTGCAGTGCTGCGCGGCATCGCCAGCAGCTTTTCGTAACTGCGGTCAAACGCCTTGCTGTTGTGCCACTCGGTTTTGCACCATATTTGGATGTCGCACGAGCAGGAATGCTATCTTTTCCCTCTCAGCAGCCTTCCCCGCTCCACCCGCCCAGCTCCTCGTTGCTCGCGTGCCTTTCCTTCTTCGCCCTCTTTCCCTCTTCCGCCGAAGCCAAGACCCTCTCCCTCACCAACCCGCCCCCTAGCGGCGTCCACTGTCTTCCTTGGCCTTCGCCCCCCACGTTAATGAACCCGCACCACAGCGTCCCTGGCGGCTCTCGTCGTTCCCATTTTGGCCTAGGACGCGCATACCAACAAACCATGAATATGGGCGGCCCTTCATCGCATCGCCGGAAAGAACTCACTCGCGTCGCTCAACGCAGGCTCACCCGAGAGTTGGCCGAATGGTCCGTCAAGACCCCGCCCGTCCCCGGCATGTCCGTTTCCGAAACCGATCGAGTTGACGAGTGGCTGGTCACCGTAACAGGAGCCGCCGGAAGTGTGTACGAGAACGAACAGTACATACTGCGCTTCGTTTTCCCTGCGGACTATCCTATGGAAGCCCCCGAAGTCGTCTTTTTACAGCCTACCCCCCGCCACCCTCACGTTTATTCCAACGGGCACATATGTCTTAATGTGCTATACGATGGCTGGAGCCCCGCGCTCACAGTTACCTCAGTTTGTCTCAGCATCGTCAGCATGTTGAGCAGCGCTACGAAGAAGGGCGTTCCACCCGACAACGACACCTACATTCGCAACTGCCAGGGTAGGTCACCGAAACAAACACGATGGATGTTCCATGATGATCATGTTTGACTAGCGTAACCTCCATGCTGCGCTTCTCCTCTGTACAGCTTATGTTCATTCGTCGTAGAACCTTCGTGCCATGCGCAACAAGGTCTCACATGAGGTTACACTTCTCTTTTACTGCTTTTGACAGTGTCATTCACCACTTCACTTTGTTCAACTCTTCAACACCCTGTCCTTAATCTGTTTGGCAACTATTCGATTTCGCACAACGTGATTTGCATGGAGTCAATTGGAGTTGTCTCGTTCTGCGTCTTTGGAAGTTCAGACATAGCACCGTCACATGTTTTGCCGACAAAGTGAAGCTTTTGGCGAATTCATTTTCCTTCCCTTTGCTCAGTATCGTGGAGACCGTTCTTGCAGCAGCGAAGCCCCTCCTTGTGATTCCGTTATTCATCTCAATATAATAGAGCTATCTTTTGTTTGCAGGTAAACCAAGAGTCCATAAATCTAGATGTGGACAATAGTCACTAGTTCCAAGTAGGGCTTATGAGTGGAATAGCGCATTTGAGCCATCGTTTATTCTATCGGAACCGAGCATGAATACCCTCCGACTCTTTCCCAGTACTGTCACACTAGCAACTGTTTAAATTACGTGTGTATTCAGGTGCCAAGTAGTATGTGGTAGCATTGTGATTATGATTAACGAACGAAACGTTCGCAAGTGCTTACTGTGAGGCAAAGACTACCGGAGGCAAGTAATGCTGGGCAGGTAGCGGTCCCTTATCATCAGAAAGGTGACGAGCCGCTCTAGTCAACTCCACATGCCAAGACCAGTTGGTTGTCGCTGGTTCGCAAAAATCTGAGGCCTTGCTACGCTTCGTCTATGCACTTCAATCAGCACCAGAGAAGCCTAGGTTACGGTTTAGCACGTTAAAGGGTTACCATTGGCCAAGAATAAAGCTACAACACTTTGAACACTAGCAGCCAGACCATCTTATCCGTGCAGAGCATAGCGAATCTCAGCTAATTTATGTGGGTTGTGGGGTTGTCGGGATAGGCAAAACCTTCCCCCCCCAAAAAAAAATTCTGGATAAGATCATGAACGTTTCGAATCTGTTGAATGCGTTAGTCTATCACTGAAATATCCAACTTCTGATGTACGCGTTCCAACTGTTACTGTTAGTTTACGAAACCGGAAAGAACTCAACTCCTTGAGCATTCTACGTTCTCATCTTCGCCAGTTGCTTCTGTCGATATTACAAATTAGAAAGATCTTGGCGTTCTTTACCAACATTGTTCTACGCTCCGTTTGCAATCGATTGTCTAGAAAAGCCATCCAGTTTCATTATGCCGAATACTTGAAGACGGGTCTACGAGTTTTGTGGTAAACATGTATGCACATCTGCATCTAGATTGCATGGCTTCTTGAAGCTTGGCGCAATACCGACTTTGTTAATATCAATGTGTCCGGGAGTCTCATATCGAGCAACGGTTACCGCTAAGCCGCTACCATCACTTAATTGTGAAACTGTTTGTACAACGCCCTTTCCAAAGGTCTGCTCTCCAACTAAGTCTGCTCGTCCGTTATCTTTGAGGGCACCGGCTAGAATCTCGCTGGCGCTAGCGGTGGCGCTGTTGACAAGTACATACATCGGTATGTCTGTCAAAACTCCGTCATTGATACTATCGATTTCATCTTGCACACCGCTCTTATCCACAACGTACACTATTGGGGTACCACCTTTCAAAAACAGCCTGGCAACATCAACGCCGCCAGGGAAGTAGCCACCCGAGTTATTTCTTAAGTCGAGAATGATTCTGTCGACTTTTTGACTGCTATAATCTTCCAGTACGGCTTTCAAATCGGTTGCTGTTGTCGAACTGAACTGCTTAATCTTGATATACAGCTCACCTGGTTGGAGCATGGTAGCCTTGACGCTTTTCAACCTGAGGTTCTCGCGAACCATAGTGAGAGATTCTTCCTTACCCTTTCCTTCGTTATGCACAACAGTCAAGATGACCGTAGAGCCGGGTTTTCCACGGATTCTAGCTGCGGCTTCATCAGGCGTAAGCGGCTGCGCATCTTCTCCATCTATAAGGGTGATTATGTCAGCAGGTCGCACTCCTGCGCGCTCAGCCGGTGAGTCATCTATTGGAGCAGTAACCTTGAGATTGTTGTCTATTCTTGTAGGGAACATCTCAACGCCAACCCCTGCAACTTCTCCCGTCGCAGTGGATGTAATCGAGATGTACTGTTGTGGGGTTAGAAAGCGAGTGTATGGATCGTCGAGCAAAGACAGCATATCACGAATGGCCTTGTATGCGTCCTCCATGGAAGCGTACGCCCGCTTGACAGATTTCATTCGAATGTGAAACCAATCTTTGTGATTGAACGTGCGATCCACAAAGGATTGGTCAACGATTCGCCATGCTTCTGCAACCAGTTTTTGTGGCTCTGTCAAAGCAAGTCCTGGCGGGGGCAACAGTAGTAGGCCAGATAAAGCGGCGGCAACAATTCTGGTTCTGACGGAGGGCATGCTCATCTGCAAGCCGATGGGTGCTTCCGTTCTTCTTTGCTGCGTTATAGATGGATGCAGTGGAGTTGAAAACATGACTGTCGATGATGAGATTGTTGAGAACGAGAAGGCAGTCATGGCTTTCATAGCGGACGGGCACCACACCGGAACAGGGGGATGCTGACGCTGGCGTTTGGGCATTGCGGACGTCAAGGCAGGTGGAGCGTCGAAGAGCACGGCAGGCAGCTCGTTGGAACACGTGATAATGCTACGGATGAAGTGACCCTTTCGGAGAACGTCGAAAGCAGGAAACTGGCGGCCAATTCACTGATGAAATGCTTCGAGCTCGTTGGTGTGTCTCAAATGGTATAAAGGGTTCACCAAGCAGTTCAAAAAGGTGGCAAGCACAACAGGTGTAGCCACGCACCAGATCGCACGCTGGACATGATATGAGACTCTCATGGGTTGCGTGCTGTATCTAGTCGATGTATGTGTATGGTTATCTCACAACGTGACCCGTAATTGCCCGAGTCCTTCGATATAACGTGCTTATCGCACTGTTGCGCGATGTGTGTGTAGCCAATCAAACGCAAGGCAGCCATGCTCGAGAAATGAAGAACACGGACGGAGTGAGATAAGCCTGGACCGTTCAGTTATCGTCACTGGTTCGGTGCGATAAACTGCATCGATACAAATGGACTCTGTGGACTCTTTTGTCTGCTGGTCCGCCGCACGCATAGAGCGGCTTGAACGATATACCAACGGTACGAAATGAATGGCTGATAGGATTGCCAACCCGCTGGACGGCTAACCGCTTTAGCCCTTTACCGTTAGCCCTGGAACCGACGGTAGCCTCCCGTTGTACGAACGAATGAGGACTGCCCTTTGAGCATCGTGCAAAAGCAAGCAAAAGCAAAGCTTCTGCACCTTTCAAGCTTCCGTCCCAGTCAATGCAGAGTATTGCGTACAGATGCGAAACAGTATCACACACCGGCACCGACTTTCCCGGAGTACAAGGGTAGTAGACTTCTATTCTGAACGACTGCCCGGTTATAACGAAATGAACCATTTTGACTGCACAGCGCCACAGGTTTTGGAATGGAGCCCTTAACAGCAGATGCGTTCCGCTTTTGCCCTTCGCTATTGCACAAGAGCAAGTCGGATGCTTTACCAGCCGTAGGGGGCAAAGCAACTATCCGACTATCTACTTGTTCTTTTGCGTCTCGGAGATCCTGAATCCTTCCGAACGTGAGAGAGGATCACATTTACAATGCGGGATCGCGAGGCGCCGTTGTCGTCCGCCCGCCCGTTTTTAGTTCTATGCGCAGCCCTCTTCGGCGAGGTTTCTGCTGGTATTTCATACTGGTGGCCCGCGGTTCAACCTGGTCTGAACCAATGGCTCGGCTTCTCTTCTGCCGAAGCTATAGCGTTGATAGCTACTGCCAATTCGGGTTCAACCTTAGGTGTCCTAGGTGGTCTGTTCCACGAACGTTTCGGATCAAGATGTACCGCGGCAACTGGTGCCATCGGCTTGACGTTGTGTTTTGCCACCATATCTCTGCTCACAAAGTACAGCATCACATCATCTTTCTGGCTTGTAGTAGTGCTTCTACTTCTTATGATAATGTTTTCGTACATGCTGTACTCCTCATGTCTAACTATGGCTGTCGCAGTATTCCCCGAAAAGTTTCGGGGTAGAGTTGTTGGGCTCTGTTCTGCTTTGTACGGTGCGTCTGCCGGAGTTTTCGGCTCGATTCAGGCTTCTTTCTTTCCAACTTTGGCTTCTACACCAGGTCTCCTACTCTTCGTTGCCTTTTTCTGTTTTATCCCAGCTGTAATCTTATTGCTCTCATTTCCCAAAGAGGAAACGTTTGCGGTAAACGAGTGGCAACATCAATCACCCCGTCCTATTTCATATCAATCAATTCTTTCCCATCCGCCTCCAGAAGACTCTGTTATCTCCACCCGCCTAAATTACGGCTACTTGATAGCCTTGTGCTTGGTCGTTACTCTACAACTATCTGCCGTCGGAGAAATACTGAACGTTTCGAGCACTCTTCAACTCACCTTTGCTTGTGCAGTTATTACGTGCATCGCTGCTTTCCAGCTTCTTCCAAGGAAATCGACATTACGGGTATTTGCCCAGACCGAACAAGAGGTTCAGCGCGAATCATTCCAGTCTTTTGAAGAGGTAGCCTTGGATCCGCGATACCTGTACCTTGGTCTTGGTTTCCTAGTGTTAATAAGCGGTGGTGGCATAGCTTTGCTTGTACAAGCATCCAACATTGCAAACTCTCGTTTTTACCAGAATATGAGAGAATGGCAACCGGATATTATCGCCCGTGAGGTCCGTGTTTATGTGATCATCTTCTCTGCTTGCAATGTTACTGCTCGTTTGGTCGTGGGTTCTGTCATGGACTTTGGGAACCAGCCCTCGGAGCGCTTAATGCTAAAGTTCAACATCATGCACACGGCTTCTCTCGTAATCGCACTCGCCTTAGCAGCCATTACTGTGGCTACGTCTATACAGCTTTACTTTGCCGTGGGAGTCATCGGACTTTGCCATGGAGCATTTTTCTCTTCTTCACCAGCTTTAACCACACTTTGGTTCGGGGTTCCATCCTTTCCTCGCAATTTTGCAATTCTGGGTCTCTTTATGGCAATCGGCAGTGCATCTCTTGCGAGTTATATACCTGCTCTGTTGATGAAACACTTCGGTTCTTGGGCTGAGATAAATGACGGTGAAGCTTTTCATCATATATGTGTGGGTCCACGCTGCACAATGCCCACGTTTGCTCTTCTTGCGTCATTAAACATATTCATGTATATCACGGGTTGCTTTCTGAAGAAGCACGTGAAAGCATGCGCGGCTGATAAGGAACGGATAATAGATGAACCATACACGTCCTAAAGATGATTTTCTTCTTTTAGTCAGTGCAATTAATCTCGTTCCGAAACCAAAGAAGATTTTCTTTTCTGAGCAAGTTTATGTATTCTGAGTCCTCGCTAACAACGCCTGGCCCAGCTGCGGAGGAAATAGTTCCAACGACGTGAACAGGGATGATTTTGAAACCTCACAGAGAAATCGTGCCAACTGTTAACCACATAGACGTCGAGCGGATTTCTGTTGCTCCATCATCATACTTTTTGAAGCTATGAAAATCCAGTCAGGTCCTGTTGACTTCTCCCGCACTCGTTGGAGTTTACAAATGTATCTCCACAATATACAAAATACAATCTCTACAATATATGAACTTAACTCCTACTCCTATCCAAATATGTTTGAAGGAGATACATCCCGCACTATCTCTTCAGAACACTCAGAAAATGCAGTGGCCTTTTCCTCCAGCAACAACTCAAGCAATGCTTTTAGTATGAAAACGATTGAGCCAATCCGGCGCTCTTCTTCTGGTTCTCGGCACAGATCATTCAACTTATGTAGTCATGGTCATTTGAACATGATCCCAAACAAATTAACTTGTGTTTGTGAGAAGAAGTTTTGTTGTTGTTGGTTATTATGAGCCCTCAATGCTTAATTGCTACATTATGGGTAGAAGTATCTGTTCTACAAATACTTTTCTTTCCGCAGGAAACCAAGGAACTTTTTTGGCCACAGGAAGTCTTGTACTTCACAATCTTGTGAATCTGGGCGGTCTGAAAGAAAACATGGATGAGACAAATCACAGCCTACCAATCAACAATCTGGAAGTTCGAAAACGTCAAAGTAGGTGGATATGAGGTATGGTACAATGGAAAGCCACTCCAGAATTTGGAATACGTCGCTCAGGTTCAAGTCTGCTCGTACATACACCGCGAAAATACGAGCTGCCACGGCAGCAATCATATTAGTCATGGATCGTCTTAATGGAAGCCTGACAATCTTCACGGATTCCGAAATCCTGGGAATAACCCTACAAACACTAACACGCGGTCTCGGTGTATACATTACCTTTGCAAGTTGATTCGCGACGTGTCGTCATGATTTGCTGGGCAGACTGTTTGGGTCTCAACTCGATAGTTCATAACCAGCGAGTACACAAGCTTGCAAAAAGAGGACTGGAGGTACCATCCAGAACCAGATTGGAGTTCCGATTGATTCTACCTTCGGTAGATATGTGAACGCGGCTGAAACAATCGAACAAGGCTACCGCTATACTCACCGAGTTGCCGGGTTTTGCTATACCAGAGCAAACTGCTAGATACAAGCCGATCCGCCTCCACGCGGTGTACCCGTCTTCTCTCTACTATCGGGGGAAGCGGCTAAGCGGCGGGAACGAAATGGGCTCCAGTGGCCGCAGACATTCCTTGGTTTCCTGCCGAGAGAAAAAAATCTTTGTTTACCCTTCTGTTATAGTTAGATGTTAAGGGCCCATATTAAAGAAGAAGAAGAAATGGGAATTCCCTGGTCTCCCACGGAGACCAGGGAATTCGGGGTTAGGATTGTCACTGTCAAACGAAATGGGCATGTGATTGGGTCTCTCAAGGAGACCCGCGACACACTCATGATGCTACACGCCACGCCCACTAGGGAAGGGGATCCTGCTGCCATATACCAGCTCATTTTCCGAAACCCATGCTCAACAACAGAAACAATATGCATTGATTAAAAGCCGATCCGCCTTCACAAGGTGTACCCGTCTTTCCTCCAGTAACGAGAGAAGCGAAATGGGCAGGCGATTGGGTCTCTCACGGAGACCAGCAGCCTTTCAGTGACACATGCATTGTTCCAAACCAAATTCTTGTTGTGCTCCGCTTCAAACGCTCGTGGTTGCTTCATCCTGAAGCAACGGATGTGTTCTACTCATTCCCAAGCTTCTTATCTAAAACTCAGGACAGAAAAGGCAATTTCTTGGGCTGCGTACGATCCAGATCAAATCATTTCTTTCGGATGGTCAAGAGAGTTATTGTCAATCGTCGTGAATGTAGCGGGCATAAAGGTCATCGAGTTGCTCACACTTAAACAAGAGATTGAGAATGAAATTATGAACAGATACACTATTCTAGCTAGTGTTCTATTGTATCGATTAACTCCTCGACGATAGGCTGCGTCGCGGGTTATCGCGACTACGTACAGTGTTGGTTCACAACCTTTCGGATGTTGGAACGGTAGGTGGGGGAGGTTATTTAATCTGGTGGAAAGGAAGAATCGAACCTCAAACAGGAATAGTCCCAGCTGGGATAGGGGTCTGCTCGTACACTGCAGAGCTAGCAGCGTTCCGGCGAGCCCTATCCGAAATTGCTGTGAAAGTTTGCTGTGGCTGGAGAGGGACAATCAGATTTGCAATGGACTCGAAAAGCCTCGTTCAAGGCTTGCAAACGTCTCAACGACGCCAAACACGCCAGCTACAGGACACCTCTGAATGCATGACATTGATAACTAACTATTGCCAATTTCAAATTGTTTGGATACCGGGACACTGCGGGTTGCCACAAAACGAAGCTGCCGACGAACTTGCAAGGAAGAGCCTTGGTCTCCCCCTAGCGCAGCAGCTCCGGAAAGAGATCGACTTCCTGGAAGTGAAACAGAGAACCCGCGTCCGTCTTACTAGCACAGAGCTAGTAAGCGAAGTCCCTGAGACACTATCAAAGGTATTGACTCTAAGGAGGGCGCATACAGCCCTGTCGCAGATATTTACAGGTCATGTTCCGACGCTACATCCATTCTCCACTTTTCTCAACAACAGGAAATGTTTCTGCCCGCTCGGATGTGGGCTCAACATACTCAATAGTGTAGACCATTTCGTTCTTAGATGCCGCCGAAGAGCGGCATCCGGGCGTCGAGAGCTCCCGCCTCTCCGAGAGAGGCAGGGCTCTGACGCCGAATCAATAGTAAGGACATGGCCAGAAAAGCTATTGGTATATCTAGAGAGAGAGGGGTTCTTCTCAATGTAACCTCTACCGCAGTCTTGGAATTAGAGACACGAGCTCATATAAACACACACACACAACCTTTCGCTGTGTTTATCGGATTGTACAGTCTAACCCGCTGTACCTTATCCGTTTGGTGTCTTGCGTTGTTTGTTTCCTATATAAGCGCCACACCGCAGTGTCTTGCTTCCTTCTCAAAAGAGAGATCATGAAGTTACCGCTACTCGGTTCCCTCCTGTTCTTACGCTATCGTAAACGACCGTTATCTGTTGTCTTACCATTCTTAGCTACACGTACTATCCTTTTACTTCATAGAAATGCATTGTCAATATTACGGAACGAACGTGAAGTAACAACCGCTTAGGAATAAAGATGATGAAAGACTTCTTCCTTCTTCTTCTTAATTGTGAGCGTATACGTCTACTACTCGTACATCGTGAGTTTTACTACAAACCTCCAATACCTATAACGCTTTCTTTGTTATCGTAGCTACAAACTAAGATTTTCAGCCGTGTTAGGATCACTGAGCTACTTTGTGATTAAGTAAAGGAAGCATTGCATCTCAAATGTACTCCCGTCTGCGTGAGCATTTGGTCACCGATGATCATCGCCTTTCATCCCTTGTTCCCTAAACTTCTACCCCTTCTGCTCCCTCTATATAGGTCATCGGCTAAGGGGCACACCACGACATGGCTGGCGCTCTGCACGTACCACGTTGTGCAACCAGAAGATCATGATTGTGTTCTCTTCTTCCAATCCTCATATCGTCAGCGACATTGAGAAAAAGAGAATCAGCCTGCAACTGTTCAAGGTCCATCAACCCAATCCTAAACCTTCCGAGAAAACCCCTGGAAAAACCCCGATCGCATCAGTCTCCGTTGGAGCTCATTCAGGATGGAGAAAAGTCAGGGAAACGGTGGTAGAGTCGTCTTCTGATGAAGAATTCCAAGCCTACTGCTGTCGCGCAGATAATCGGGGGCCTTCTTGCGACATACCTCCCAGGTCCGCAACGGTGATCGACAACCCAAAGCGCCAGGCCGTCGATCCCTGGTCGAGTTTAGCGACGTCCCAGGCAGGAGAGGCGGTCGGTGCGCCGATCGCCGAGGCGAGTTTAACGACATCCCGGGTCGCATGGTGAAAGGCATAAAGCCCATCAGCAGCGATGAGACTTCAGCATAAGCTCTGCATCATATGCTTCTTCTTCTTCTTCTTCTTTATTGTGGACAACAGCTTTCTATTACTAAGCTGAAGGAGAGCTTTCAGTAAAAGCTTTCTCTTTTCAGAAAGGCCATCATATGCTTAAAAAGACAGAATCACATGCTTTGCAAGCTTGCAGTCTGTCTCATTCGCTCTTCGAACACTGAGGTTTGTTTTACTGACTGCCTATGCTTACCTTCCCGATGTACCACTGGAATGTTTTCTTTTTAATGTTGACAATTCCTGTGCTAACTTGTGTGGTAAGCCAAAGGTCCGTAGTGTGTCTTGAACGATGTCTTTGGTTTTCTCGTCATTCTATCTTTTGCTGTCGACGATTGTTTGAGTTCTGCAAGGTAGAGAAATGCGTTCTAACAAACAAGAGAGGATTTGGGGCGATTGGAATTATCTGCACGAAACGGGTGGCTCCTTCCTCCGTTACTTTTCTTGAGCAGTTGATTCCGACGCCATCCTATCCGCATCCAACCGCTACTCCATCACCAACGGTTTTCAGGGATCGCTTTTCATCGTCGAATAGTGAGTCGGTACCATTCACTCGTTGTTCACCGGTCCCATCACCGGCTCCTCAAACCCTGGATCCTCTAGCAAAAAGTTCTACAGCCCCCTTTCCAAACTCGGAAGGAATTTTGACGCCTTCTCCTAGTAGTGTACTACTCTTTTTGCCAACACCCGCACAGTCTATTGAAGTTACTGAAGAGCCTGAATCCACTCCAGAGCCTGAATTGTTTGGGACGCCTGTTCCAAATCCAGCATCACCTTATTCATCCTTAAATCAAGCTCCGATTCCTTTGCTGATTTTTCTGTTTACTTATCCTATCGATGAGGCGATGAAACCGAGCTCAAATCCAACCTTGAAGCCACCCAAGACAGGAGATATAAAAAGTATTCGTACAGCAGTTAATGAGGCCCTGACTGGGGAAACAACAGACTCTTTTATATACAAGAAGGTTGACATATCTTCACGTTGAACGTAGCTCTAAACTGAAGCGGTGGAATCCAACAAATCGAGACTCATCTCAAGATAATCTTTGTGTCTAAAAATCATATGCAGGCCCGAAATAGAATAGAATAAACAGCTCTGTTGGTTTCCTGCGGAAAGGGAAGTATCTCTAGGCGATACTTCTACCCATAATGCAGCAATTAACCATTGAGGGCCCATAATAAACAAACAAACAAACAGCTCTCGTTAAGCTCTCGTTGCCCAGTGAGATGGTACTTGTAGAAGCTGCTAACGAATACTAACATACGTACTAGACTCATAAATACACTGTGTATCAACTCGTAGTTTGGTCAGGCACAATAAAGAGGGAAGGCACAATAACACCTGAAGAACTGCTTGTTCTTCAAGGCCTTGCCTTTATTTGGCTCTTGTATACGAGACTATGCTAAGCTTCGTGGCCAGTTTAATTAAGGATTGCAGTTGATCCTTAATTCGAACCTACGTGAAGTCAATGACGGTAGTGGTCACGGCAGTGTGTGCTAACACACTGTGTATCGCCTTGTGTCATATGTATTCGGCTCAAGAAATCTTCTTTGGCCACAATGTTACGATAATTGCTACGTTCCTTGTCTTTCGTTGTCTTTTGCGCATGAGCGTTATCTTTGGTATCGAAGGGAGCTCAAGTCGAGTTCCTTTTTTGTAAAGGCCCCGGCGGATCATCTGAATCACAGTTATCTGCATTCAATGATTTCCTTTTTGTCGGTGGGGGTGAAAGCTTTTTGGTCGTCATTGGAAATCCGAGAGCTGACGTATCTCGTGTAGCTGAGATTTGTCATTCAGGCAGACGACCGTGCAAAGTCTTTATGGCATTCTTTTGGAAAGTATTCTGAGATCAACCCACAACCCAAAGGAACATCTTTTGTTAAATCCTTCAGGTACAAACAGCAAATACCCTGCTTCTATGTTTGTGTTTTATCTCACTTCCGACAAATCTAAAACTTTCAGCAGCGTGACTAGTAGTCGCTGACTACTGAATCTAACTATCTTCGTACAGTTGTACGACTGATTTAGATCTCTGCAGGGCTCTTGTGGAAGTGCGATGGTGTTTCCCTCTACGTTAGGCTAGTACCGTAAAGAGGTTGGCTGTCCTCGCGGCCCCATTTGGGAATAGTATATTGTTCGGCCCTTCTTGGTGTGCCGACTGTAGCACTCTGGTCTAGAAAGAAAGAAAAGAAAGTCATTTTAGCTGTAGAACTCCGCAAACGATCTGGAAACCTTGGCGTTTGATATCTCCGCCTTCCCAATGTCTGTGCCTCCCTTCAGTATTTAAGGGCTCGCTTCAGCACTGTTACCCACATCCAGGAGAGGAGAAGATTAATGCAGAACTGCTGCATCATCTCTCAAACCCGTTGCATTACCTGTCTCATCATCTCTCCAACTCGTTGTATTATCTGTCTCTATAACAGCATGGAAAACCTGTAAGATTGTTCAGTTACAATATACATTCCCAAATGCAGCACAGAAAGTCTCTTACACCGACCCTACTGATACGAAATCAGGGGAAGCAAAAATGAAACGCAGCTAAGTCGGCCATACGAACTAAGCCTTCAAAGCAGGGATTCGCTGTCAAACATTAGTACGTCGACGCGGTAATTAGACTTGCATACCCACAATCAAATAGACGAAGGATGTAGCAGGGCACCCAAAATCTAAGGCCTAGTGCTGGAAAACGTCTCGGTACAGCTGTGAGAACCTGATCAATGGCGAATCAATTTGAGCAAGAAGAGAGCAAGTTTAGATGTACGTTGCTCGCGCCCGGAGCAAATAGGGCACAGCAGAGATGGCGAATGAAATTGTCAGCCTCACTACACGCAATGTCTGCGAAAGGTCAGACAAGCAAAATGCAATGCAATTGCATTTTTTGTCCAAAGGGAACGGACTTTAAAACATGACGATAAATGGGAGAAGCAACACCCCCAGAGCAAACGATCGCAGAGGAGGTAGCTCCAACGCAGGAACATTACGTCCTGAACTTTCATCGTGCCTACAGCTCAAACAACAACACATTGCCCCAAGCTTACATGAGTGACAGCTTCAGTCATCTCACAGTTGGCGCAGTCTGCGTTTTGGGCAAAAGCAAGACAGGTATCTACCGTTCGCACCTGGTGTCCTTCACAGCTTTTAGCTCTGTGCTTCACAGTATGAAGTTCATATCTCATCCTTGAGGGCAGTTTCTTCATCAGGAAGATCTTCGATCCAGGAGGCTAAGTTTGTGTTTTCCAGGTCGTGGACAATCGCCGCGAATGTTGCACATTGTATCTACTGTAATAATATATTTACAGTAGAAGGATAAACACAGCAGATCTGACACGTGATGACGATCATGAATGATGCTCCGCCGACCAAGTCTTGGTACTCTGTAATGCTTTGATAGATACAGAGAAAAAATAGCTGGATCAATACAAGGGTACTTGAGTATCAACTGCTCCCCCTGATCGGAGAAGATAAGCCTCGAACCCTGCCGCCCACTTTGCAGCTACCAGTCCTAGACAGCCTACGTCGTGGCGCAAGCATAGAGGACTGCGATCTCCCAAGCCTTGGATAATCAAACAGACCAGATTGCTTTCCGACGAGTACCTGCATTCAGGAGGGAGGAGTAAGAGTTGGGGTCGTTTAGCGCGTTACCTGACTAAACTTTCGTCGTACTGAACAGATTTTTGCGCAGGAGTTTCAGACGAGCAGCCTCTTAAATCGCTATGAGTGGTTGGGGTAGAGGCGGCCGTGGTGGAAGTGGAAGCGGCTTTGGCGGAGGTCGCGGTCGTTCTGGCGGATTCCGAGGTGGTGGCGGCTACCGCGGTGGTGGCGGATTCCACGGTGGTGGCGGATTCCACGGTGGTGGCGGCTACCGCGATGGCGGCGGCTATCGCGGCAGGGGCGGTTTCCGCGGAGGAGGAGGGCGCTTTAGTGGTCGTTTCGATGAAGGGCCTCCGGAGACACTTGTTGAAACCGGCGCCTTCATGCATCCATGCCAGGATGAAATGGTATACAGAATGACCACTACAGCACAAGTCCCGAAATTCAATGCAGCGGTCTTCTTGGAAAACAAAACTCAAATTGGGAAAGTTGAAGAGGTTCTAGGTCCAATCAACGAGGTCTACTTCTCGGTCAAACCTAGCGAGGGAGTAGTTGCCAGCAGCTTTAAACCTGGGGACAAGGTCTTCATGGGCCCGGACAAACTTATGCCGCTTTCGCGCTTTACGAGTCCCCCACCTCAACGGCAAGGTGTCAATAAAGGCGGAAGAGGGGGTCGTGGTCGTGGTGGCGGTCGAGGAGGAAGAGGGAGGGGTGGAGCAGGACGCGGTCGGAGAGGAATGGGCTTCGGTCGTGGGGGCGGTCGAGGAAGAGGGGGCGGTCGAGGACGAGGTCGAGGTGGTTGGCGATGATTGTATACGAGGCGCTTGTTTTAGTTGAGCTGTAGTTGGTCCATGAGCATATTGTTCTTTGAACACAGGTTACAATTGTCTTGACTAAGAACATGCGCCACTCGTCTTCATGTGGTGTCCTTATCTTCCGGTCGTATTTACCGTATTGAAACCAAACGCGCTCGTCACTTGGTGTCCTATCGATACCCCCACAGTCTAGAATCCGCTCCAGAAGAAATACGAAATCTGCTTCTAGCTGGCCGATCCCAATGCTTTCCGACTTCTTCGCTTATGCGGAGAGGACTGCATGTGTTTCCCCATTGTGTTCCATACTGCCTATCATCAGGTCAACATCAACGTTCAGAACTCTTGGCTCGACCGTGTTCACAACGTTATGGCGATGATTAGGCACTGTGTACGACATCGAATTTCGCAAATTACGAACAGGAAATCGTACACACCATTCTGCTGGACTGTGGCGAAGCGTATTCCTTGAAGAAGCACGCCCTCGTTACCTTGCGAAAAATAGGGTCTAGCGAAAAAGGTGTCTGGCACAGTCAAACTACGTGTCTGACGAGAGTGTCCAAGAGCAAGTTCACCAGAGCTTCTAGTGGGAGCACCATGTGATGATACATGTAACCAGGAATCAGTTCTCCATGTCCTAGTCTATCTCTCATCCTGAAAAGAACATCAGATGTGAAGTCGCCGATGACATCAATTCTTGGATTCAAGTTCACTGTAACTTCTGGGATCTTTCCGTTCCAAAAATCAACTTCAGGAGTAGGCGACCTATCCTCCGCGTGGGGAATAGAGTCTTGAGAATTAGAAACTTCAACACCTTGGATAGTTAAAGCTGCAAGATCTCTAAAGTTTCTCCAGTTATAAAAGCCGGACCCCAGTTTCACATCAAGATTGCCACTCAAATTTACGAAAAGAGTATGCGATTTCTCTCGAACGTGAAGAACAAGAGCAGGGCTTGGAACTTTGCATAGATCACTGAGACTTCCTCTTTCATCGTCCTTATACGACAACTTCATCATCCCAAAATTGAGTGAGGTGGTTTTCTCTCTTATCGGTTCGTCGTTTGTCTTTGTCGAGTACTGATGATGCAGTTCATATGCTGATAACCATATTATTGCATTATGCCGCCGCTCATCAAATTGATATCCTCGCAGAATCAAGGCCAGACTATTTCCCTTCACAAGGATAGTTGTATCGCTCGGAAGAAAGAGCCTTTCACTGCTTGCTCTCAAGACACGAGCCAGGGCTTGCGAAGACAGTTTGGCGCTGCCTTCACTCTGTGTTTCATCTCTCTTATCACTACTGCGATGCACCATTCGATGATCCAGGACCTTTGATTCCTTCTGTTGAACCGATTTCGACCCTTTCGCGGTATCTCTTTCAGACAGCAATGTGACTTCGTTCTTGAGCTTCTTTACGAGACCCAGCAGCCTCGCAACAGCTTGAAGTAATGTATGAGACACTTCTGTTCGTATATCTGTACTCTCGAAGCTAACCGAGTAGGGCAACCCAACGCAACCCATTGCCACAGCGTCAATACAAAGCCTTAAAGTGTAGACATCATATCGAAGAACTTCAAAGTTAAACCGATTCAGTATGTTTCCCACACATACTAAATTGATAACATCAGTTATTCCCTTCGAAGTGACTAGATATGACATGTTCTCCTTCAACGACAGTTTGCACCTCAAGAAATCCCATTGGGCCTTCACCATTCCCTCTTGTAGTAGAACGTATGACCCCAGCGCAGGAAACGAAGAATTCTTTTCCGACTCAGCGAAACGGGATACGCCAAAAAGAAGCCGACCAACAAAGAGGTTCATCTGATTGACTTGGACATCAGGATTTGATGTAAACTGCAGTTGAACGCGAATATCTGGGTCATCTCTGTTTTCTTGTGGTGCGACATAATCCTCAGAGGCAGATGTATCAATCTCTTCAAGTGCTCGATGTCGCTTCTGTAGAACCGCTGAATCCGGTTTCGGCAATCCTGCGTGTGCTGTGGATAGTGACGCATCCCTGTCCCCGGTTTCAAAGTTCTGATCACTCTCTGTTCTTCCTAAGAAGAATAGAATACTCCTTTCATTTTTCTCCACGTGCGGGATTACTGAGTTTAAATGGCCCTCGGAAACAACAATAGCTGGTTTCCGATATTCCCGTAGCTGAACTCGTCTTTCAGCAAGAAGAATTGTTTTGATTTCCATGACTGCAGTAACCCTAGAGATGTGAAGCAACGAATGCGGAGGAGAGCTCGGGCTTATCCCATGAAGAAAACTGACATTAGCTAGCCTCAGACTCTGCGGCTTAGCACCATCAAGCAAGGGCATTATCTCGAGTTTGAGATGCGGACACATTCCGGTATAAACTGTCGTGTGAGTCTCTTCATGCCCAAAAACGGGATTTGTTGAAACAGATAACAGGAGGGCGGAATGCTTTCCAGCGAAGAAGCCAAACTTCGATTCAAATGGCAGCTTGGCTTCCTCTTGCGCTCGATACATGGACTCTCCGAACCGTACCAAAACACTGATATCTCTCGAAATTTTCTTCCCATGTTGCTCTTGCCGCAAGCGGGGATAAGAGGGTTCTTTGCAATTGACCTCATGTTCTCCCGCTACAGCACCAAACAGATCAGCAAACAGACTGGAAACCCTTTGCAAGCATCTTCTAGGGAACTGTCCCTCCCGCTGAGAGAAATCGATGTCAACGAGGTCGAAGTCATGGTCTACATCTCTTGACACAGCCACGCTAAATGCTGGAATGCTCATCTTTGACATAAGGTGTGATTCTCGTGAATTTGATTGACTGGGAGATGAAGTGCTCAGCGACTCACTCAGACCCTCAATGAACCCGCTTGTTCTAGTAATCTTCAAGCTAAGGCTTTCTACGAGCAAGCGATCATGTCTCTCAGTGAGGTTCGATGTAGAGTCTGCTCCAGAAGTACCTTCCACTAGTGATACACTCTCAGGACGTGCCAACATTTCCTTCGTCTTCTCAGACAGATTCCTATACTCCTTCACTGTCTTTGCCTCACTTATGGCGGCGATAAAATCTTTTCTAGGACAAACCATCCATGTTCCAGGAGTAATCACAACAGAAGTTGGTCCGAAAAGGGAGAGTCCGTCTCGGGAATGATGATTGATTGCTAAAACAATACGTGCATGGTGAGAGCTCAGCAAAGACGCATCATCCCAGAAAACCCCTACAAAGTTTGTCTTAACTTCGATGACGTTTCGAATGGGCATATTAGGGTTCTGAAACCTTTGGCGTGCAAATAGGTGAAGGTTTGTGGCGCTTAGAGCTAGCCTTGAAGAGGCATACTCTTCAGAGCTCAGGAGAGGAACCGCTAATCTGAACCGTTGAACGCTAAAACCAACTAGCATCATCCTGTGCTCAGTTGGATTAGGCACTGGGTTAGTTTTCGCATGACGCTGACGAGAAGTAGATAAGCTACCGTAGTTGATGTATTGTAGATCAGAAACAATTTCTTGCTCATCTGCCCAGGCCGCAGCATCTCGCAAAAGCCTCCATGGATGAAGCTTTCCCGACACTGCATATACTTCTATCCGAAATACGAAAGTATGGAGCAGGTCTTCCTGAGATTTCAAAAGGTCCACTCGCGACTTTTCTAGGGCGACGGACAAGCTTGTACGACCGTCATCGGGCTTGATTTCCTGCACGGTGAACTGTGCCGATGGCATTCGTAAGAACGAAAGAGAAATCCCGGGAACACTGATGGAGGTTCGAAGTTGAACACCCCTGACAACTAGTTTGTTCCACTCGAAAATCCCAGTCACGGCTTGTACATGAAACAGAGCAACAGCTGGACCACTTACTAGACTAAGCGTCATAGGTCGTATTGATAGTTCCATGCGGACGCCCTTTGTTCGTTCCCAGGCTGCAAAAGATCTCGTCAACGGGGTACCAGCAACTGCATCAGAACTACTCTCCGATGACGACTCCGGACTGGGGCTTCGTTGGTGAATGCTTTCAAGAACACGCTGTTCATTCACATTTTCTGGCAGATTCTGGAAAGCCATCAAGCCAGATAACGTAAACAGAATGTGGCGAAGTCCTTGAACTGAAGTCGAATTCCTCAAGGGTTCTGCGGTAACCTTGAGGAAGGTTGGTAAACCAATCGATTCTCCCCATTGAACTCCGCGAGCATCCAAGCTTGGGAATCGCAGTACTTCTGCGGAGCCCCATGCCGGTGCTGCCAAACGCAATCCGTGGCCGTATAGTCTCAAACCAAGTAGTAAAGCAGCGCTGTCTGCCTCAGACGCGACAGCTGAGAAGAATAATCCGTCAAGCAAGTATGTTACACTCATCGAAGTATCCTTCGGATGGAACCCTGTTAGAACGACTCTGGAATCCTCGAAGAGCAAATCAACAGCCAGTGTTGAGAATAGAGCTTTCAGACCAACTGATGTAGGTGTCATCAATCTGGTTGCACGAGCCATTTCGGAGATTGAATGCTTTGTTGTTACAAACGCAGCCAGAACGCCCTTCAGGTCTTCCTTAAAGTCTTCACGAAACTTAAGGACTGCTTGCAAGTCTCGTGCATGAAGAGTAGCTATGAACTTAGAAATCCGAGTAGATGCGATAAGCTTCGGTAAACTGTGAGGAAACGGACCTTGCGCAATGCTTGCTGTCATTCCAAATCGAGAAATCGCCCCGGCCAGCACGCAGTTGGGGTCATTGGAAGACCTTACTTCCGATGAAGATGCTGTCAGAACTACTGAACACATTCCATTTGCAGAAGACATCAGAGTCAACCGGGGTTGATTCATAACGAAAAGCACACCGGCATCCTTCAAGTTCTTTGTTCTTACTTGCTTCCTTCTGGACGTACCTCGTCCCCGGAAGTATTGCATCTCAACCTTCTTGAATGATAGAAACATACTAACGGTAGGAAAAGTCTTTGGGAAAATTATGGGTTTGGGTTTGGGAACAAGAGAAAGTCGCTTTCTGTGCCCATGCCCACCAGGACGAACAAGCTGTGATCGGCGTCCGTTCTTAGACGATACAGTTTGTTCTCTTCCCTTTCGATCTGGGAAACTTACCCCTCGAAACTCTTCTCTAGCAGCAATAGAGGACGAATCTCTCTTGTCAGGTAGTGCATTGGGTACCTTCGATGTTGCTCTGAATGCCGGCGGTACAATCGTCTTCGGGATCATACGTTTCGCGCGCTTTCGTGGTGGACCTGTTTCCCCGGCAGTAATGACTGCAACAACTTGATAATCTGTTGTTTCAGCACTGTCTGTGGGCTCTTGTCGGAGAGATTCACCGGTATTAGCCGTAATATCAGACAGAAAATGGGCCATACGTTCCCTAGCCCCACGATATTGTCTTGATCGCGAACTGTTGATCGGTTTGTCTGTGCGTTCAATATGTTGTGATCCGTAACGATTAGGAATTCGAAACGTAGGCGATGGTGTAGATGGCACACGTCTGAAAGCACCTGTTCCTGAGTCCGAGCTGGGCATTGATTTGTCCAAGCTCATCAAATTGTGTTTCGATTGTCTAACAGACCAACGGGGGCTTGACATATTTCGAACGGTGGACGTGTATGCATAGGAGCTAAGTGTCACTGTACGATCATGACCCTGTTTCCTGTGATGGTCTCCAGACGCTCTGTAGTACTCAGATGGCCGTCGTGTGGCAGATCTCAACTGGCCGTCGACATCCTCGCCCTTGTCAGGAGCCGAAGAAGAAAACGTGAAAGAACTCCCTCCAGCATCAGCTTTCTCTTCGATGTCTTGCTTGAGCATTGGGAAGAGCGTCGTAGTTCTTCCTACGAATGAGGCAACTTCGGATACCACTCTTAGAGCATCAGCTGCAATACTATCTGTCATGAAGATTGTTGTTACACCAAAAGCTGCTTTCACAATTGTTTCATCACCGCGTTGCGCTCCAGAATTCGACGAGGCTGCACAAGAACCGCTCTTACAGAGAAAGATATTAATATGCAGCATCTCATGTCCACTGAGCTTCACAGATATGTTTCTGAATGTAAAATCCATTGACCTGCTTTGACCGATACGTCCCGTATTCTCAGAGTCCATTCCAAAAGATTTGACTTCTTCATGATACAGAAGCTTGATGCGGCTTTCTTGGGGGTTCTTACGTTTTGTTGCGATTTCTTCGGCGTCAGTGAAAGCTAGGTATATGTCAGAGGAGTCCTGCTTAAAGAAGACATTAAGTGGAGTTGATACCAATTTATCACATATGTTTTCCATCACTTCCGTCCGAAGCTTTGTTAATAATGTATATCTCAAAGCTAAGGTTCTCATCAGTAGCATAAAGACTGACACCACCTTTCCAAACGCGGAATACATTGAAAGAGAACTGCTTCCCGACCCGAGCTGGATAGACGAAAGTTTGCCAACTAAAACACGGCGTTCTGCTCTCGGACGGTACCACATGTTGTCCTGTGAGTAATGGCTCCGGTCTCTGGCAGAAAGTCGATCTCGAAAGATGATGATCAGGTCTTTTAGCAGACCAACTTCAATTGCGTCCAAGCCGTGCCTGTGACATAGAACAGAAATGGCGGGAATAGAAGCGTGTGAGATGTTCTTCACGAACACATTGTCAGTTGGTGAGTAGAATGGTGAGGAGCGTGATGACTTCAAACTCTTTGTCGACTGACCCGGTTCAATTTCGAACTGTGTTGAATGCATAAAATGCAAACCGAACGGAACAGAAATGATCAAGGTACTCCCGCTTGTGCGAACATTGGAGAATCCTTCAAGATCTGTCAAGTCCATAACTGCAGGTGGGAGTAACTTCAAATTCAATTGCTTACTCTCGAACCCTCTTGTATTCCGAGTGAGGTAATCTGGAAGAGCGAAGCTCTCTATTTGATGAAGCTCTATAGATTCGTATCGCTCCCATAAGTCTAGTATTTCATCTACATTGTGATTCACCCTTCGATTCTTTTCACTGATTCGGGGATTCTTTTTGTAGTATGACAAACTTTCATGCATTCTCATTATAATGTCGTTTGCAACTTCTAAGCATTCTGGAGACAAATTGGCGTCAAGAGGCTTGAAAAGAGATACAGATATGTTCTCGGTACGAATACTTTGGTTCTCGCCCGCTGTTGATTTTGTATCCAAAATTGATGCTTTGTTTGCGTTGGATAGAAAACACCACCACTCTTCGTCAATATTCGTACCCCCTGTTTTATCCAATGCTATGGCACGAATTGAATGTACTCCATGCGCTGCCCATTGCGGTGCACAATGTCGTAGTTTCTCGAAAAGTGAAATCACGTGCCCCTGTTGTAGCGATGAGATACTGGAAGACCAGATAGACGGTGTGGACTCCAGAAGAATATCCAACGAGATTCTTTTGATCTCACCCACTTTTCTCATAACTCCTGTTTTTTCGAAGAGGTTTGATGGATGTTCTGTGCCTAACTCACTCGCATGCGAGACCTGAGCCTTCATGGTAGCCTCATCTACCCATGGTGCAAGTTTGTCACCCCACGGCGTTATTAGATCGATGGTCATTTCAGGAAGCAAGAAACGGCATCTTGATGCAAAATGCTCGGTTGCCAAAGAGGACATAACGATGCGTAGTCCTTCTGAAACGCGAACATAGGTGATTGCCTTAAGAAACGTTGGTCCCGAGGCTTGTAGCATATGTTCCGATAAGCTCTTTTCCCTGTAACCCCCAATGCTTGAGGAACGCTGCCCAGAGCGCTGCACCGCGCTGGAACTAGCGGCCGAGAGAATGAAAAGGCTGCTCCGCTGTAGTTTGACATGAATGCTATCAACCGATAGCATGCAAGCGAGCGCAGATTGATCCTCGTGTAACGGATGTGGGATTGATGCCTTAGCAAACTTGGTTATACACCTGAGACCGTAGTCTAAGAGACAACCTCTCAGTTCATTCACACTGATAAACAAATTTGAGTCGTAAACACCCCAGAACGGACTCGCATTGGTCTTTTTCGAGATACGAAAACCCGTAAGTATGGCCTTTGGGAGATTAAGCTTCTTGGAATGCAGAGCGTCAGTTGCCTTCACAGATGATGCAGGAGATGGAAGGTAGCCACTAAAAATTGATATCTGGTCATTCCTTCTATCTGGATGGCATGTTAATTCTGAAGTCAACAGATTTGAGCGCAAAGCACCTTCAAAGTTGTGGCATTCAAGTGAGCAGACACGGTCAGATGCAGTTGAGAATGGAGAAATCGAGTGTGGGAGATCGTATATGCGCACAAGAAGCGAATCAATACGTAGGAGCAGTTCAAGTATATCATCTTCAGCGTTCGCAGGTGCTGCTGAGCTCATCATTAGACCCGTACTCAAACCCATAGTGAGACATTCAGACAAATCTGGATACCGGCCTTCACCCAATACGCGAGTCGCGATTTCTTTTCGCACTTCATTAGTCTTGGCCTTTTCTCTTGAAGAGATTGTGTGAGTTCCTCCAGAACTGTAGTTCCTAATTAGGTTCAAAACATGTGTCGTGTGATGCGGGTTCAAGTCTACAACCAAGCTGGACGTATTGAAGTGCATTTCACTCTTGTTTACAGCGTCGAGAAAGGCATGCCTTGGACTATCCAAGAACAGCTTGCTATCGCTTGTAATCAGCTTTCCAGACAATTCACACGTCTCCCCAGCAGTCAGGAATACACGTTCAACAACTCGGTGCTTCTTCTGCGAGATAGGTTCGAGAGAGGTGCTTGCGTGTTGAGTTACAAACGTTTCAAGCTGACTCAACATACGCTGCGCAAGAGAAGGAGTGCGACCCTTTCGGAGAAATTCTTCCCTGACATCATTGCCGTCTGCGATTTCAGACTTTTTTTGACTCTTTCTCAGAGAACCTGGGGTCTCTAAGACATCGACAGAAATCTTCCCTGTTGTATTTGGAAACGATAACGACCAATGAGTCTCGGAAGAATCATCACGATACGACGATGCTGCGACTGGAGTAAGGGTCAACTCGCAACTCTTTCCGCACAATTTGATCTTTCCATATTGATCTGGAACACCGTTCTGGATGTCCTTCCACGCGTTATCGTGGCTACATGCTAGAACCACACAGTAGTCGTTTTCGGCACGAATCTTTACAATTTCCCGGTAAGGAACAAAGTAACGAACGTTTTCCGGTTTCTTACTATGTTCTCTAGAGTAGGCGCCAATATCATCAATGATGCGAAGGGTGTCGGGAAAGTAGTTAAGCTCCATTTGCGACATAACAATATCGAAGGAAACAGCATGTACTTCATTCCAGATCCTTGGGGTGTGCTCTACTTTTGTGATGGTAGTCAGCTGTGAACGGCTGATTGGCATATTAACTACTCCTTCCACCCGAGCTTCCATATCTTTCATGGTTATAACTGTTTTCTGAGACGCACCATATTCGTAGGGTATTTCTGTTCGAAGCGAAATCTTTTTCGCATGTAACAGCAACTTGCTTGGCATAGGAAAGCATGGCTCCTTGTCCTGTTCTCCTTTTTTTCCATTCTTGTCTGACGAACTCCACTGTCTGATGCCGGTAACTTTAAGAGCTTTCCACGTGTTTTCCCTCGCATCAAATGGTATAGAAATCAAAGGTAGTTGATTCTCTTTCGAAATCACCGGAGAGGCGTCAATGGCAATCTGAATCCCGGTTGCTTCCCGTTTACCTTCTCTGGTGTATAGTCTCTTTGCCACTGGAACTAGATCGTAAAACGGCGGTTGAAGCCTTTCAACAACCTTCTCAATGTCTGCTTTCGCTTGTGCATTGTACGAAAGCGACGTACCTCTCAGCAACACTGACACACGGCACACTGGCGGCGTGTTGGAATTTGAATCCTCACGCACATCCATGCTTGTTTGTTCCTGATTATGATCATCTCGTCCTACGACTTCTTCTGGACGAGCAGATTCGACACCCGGTTCGTCAAATACGTAGTCGATGATGGCCGTTTCAGCGTTCAGTACCTCAGAGCATGGTAACGGTCTAGTTCGCCGGACAGTTGGTTTAAATCGCCATCCCTTCTTCTGGAATGTGGGTAGCGGAATTCGTCTGTTCCCGGTCCGCGGAGGATTTTGGTCTACCGACTGCTTATGCGAGTGTTCGCGAACTGTGCCTGTTTCAGACAGGGGTTCACTAATACCTCTATACCCGTGATCTAAAACGCGCTGTATCAAGCGGTTCGTACTATCCTCCTTTTTCACAAGGGGTTCGGTACCATTAAGGTTCTGTGCCGAACCTCTTGTCGCATTAGACGATTCAGTGACACTCTTCACAGAGGTTTCATCGGAAACGGAGATCTTCAGACCAGATGTCCGCATGCGAATGCGTTTTCGGCACTTATCTATAGAACATGCCGGTGCACCGTACATATAGCGTAACTTCGCTGACTTGACCGAGATTCGAACGAGAGGGGACTCACCCATGTCGCAAAAATAAAAGGCACCGTGCGTGATTCTTAACGACGTAAGCTCGAGGAGGCGCTCCACAAAAGGCTTCTCATCCACTGATTGTACAGACGAAAACGACGAGGCAGAAGATGATTCGTCAGGCCTTGAAGACGAACTGGAACGGGCGGGGACAGTAGTGTCGGAATCAGGGTTAGGAGTGTCTCTCGATCGCACACCGTAATTGACAAGGCTGTCAAGTCTAGACTCATTTCCAGACATGTGGAGTACGCGCTTAACAAGGTTGTAGTTGGATTGATAGTTAACCATGCGAGTACGAAGGCCGACGCAAATGACGGATATAAGAGGGGTCGGTTCATCGGACGCATCTTGATCGGGAGAAGCGGTGACTCGACGCCACCATCTTCTCAAGCGATACAACGGACGTTTAAGAAAGAAGGCGGCGTTTTCCTTCTCAATTTCTTGTTGGGCGTGCGCCACGCGATCGAGCGTGGCTGGTTGCTCGACGGTTAGAAGTTGGTTGAAGTTGACTCTGGGCGATTTTCGCCACCATCGTATCTGGAGTATTAACTGCTCTACCGCAATGGTACCGTTCGGCACCGTGTAGCGCACTGAATGAGCAACGGCGCGACCAGCAAGCGGGTAGATGTAAATCGAATGTATAACGATCCGAAGTGTGTCGCCTCGCGCGCGATTGATGAAGAAGGACACGATGCGACCCAAGAAGCGAGGGAGGATAATGGCAACGATGATAATCCATAACACAAAGGCAAGCACGAGCGGAATGAAAGGGAAAAGAGAAGAGTTGTCTGCGGACGCAGACATGGACGCCGTTTCGGCGCCCATACTGAAAGTGGTGGATTGTGTGTTTCAGAGGGATGCAGAGCGCAAGAGAAGGGGGAGGCAGAAAAGTGGCGGAGGCTTCTGGGAGGTCAATAAAGGCGGGTGCTGGAGTGAAAAGGGCCGCAAGTCATGGGCAGAAGACGACATGGACCAGAAGAAAGACGTTGTAGTGACGAATGCTGGCGACTTGGGGAGACGGTGGGCAGCGAACGGAGCGGAAGTGTGAAAGGGTTAGCAACGGCCCGCGAGGCGGAGCACAGCATCCGAACCGAAACAATGACCGACAACAGAAGTGCTGCGCCGTCACGTCACTGCGCAGTGGAGCTGTGCGCATGCGCCGTGAAGAGCAGAACCGCAGCCGAATCTCGCATTTCGAAGTTTGGACTAACCCTTCTAGTAGCCGCAGTAGCTCGTGGTAGCCGATAACCCCTACTTTTCGCGGGGAGCGTTGATCCATAGCGCCAAAGCACAGAAGATGCAGCGAAATAGGTTCCTACTCCACGAACGCTACCGTCGGTACCAATTTTGTACAGGTACTGTACCGTCGTACCAACGGCATCTGCCTGAACAAGTCACAGTGGAAACTTTCCGAAGTTTCCACCGGCCTTTTTGGCGCACTTTTCCTCCATCACCGTCTCGCTTCAACGCCGCCGCTTCTTTGCATCGCCTCTCCCCGACGTCTTGCTGCAGAAGAGCGCGGTGTCGAGATCTTCTAGTCCGACAGGAGCCCGCGCTGGCCCTGAGCCGTTGTGCTCTGCTGTTTTCCTTCCTCATCTCGTTCCCAATCCTCCGCTCGGTTCTTGCTTCAACCCGCGCCCAGAATGTACAACTACGTCGTAACCGCCCATAAGCCCTCGCGGGTCTCTCACACCGCTGTCGGAAGCTTTCTAGCCCCAGATCAGCGCAACCTTATCGTCGCGAAGGTCAACTATATTCAGGTATACACCATCACTAGAGAAGGTCTTGCTTGCGCTATCGAGCTACCGATTTATGGCACTATTTCCGGAATGCATCTTATGCGTATGACCGGAGAGAATCAAGATCACCTCGTCGTCATCACCGAGAAATACAAGCTCTGCGTTTTGCGATGGAATGCTGCCGAATCGCGTTGTCATGTCGTGTCCTCCGGCGATATGGAAGACCACTTCGTGTCCAATGCCATTTCCGAGCGCCTCAGCATTGTTGACCCGAAGGCAAAATGCATCGCACTGTATCAGTACAAGCGATTACTCAAGGTCGTCCCGACTGAGCGCGATGCGGATAAGACCGCGTTTAACGTCCGCCTCATGGAAGACAGCGTCTTCGACATGGTCTTCTTGCACGGATGTCAGAATCCCACAATCGCCATTTTGTGTTCGCGAGGAAAAGATAATCGTGAATTGCGAACCTACGAGATTAGGATGAGCGACCAAGATATCGCTCCTACAACATGGAAGAAAGGCAAGCTTGACGTCACATCTGCAAAACTATTTGCTGTTCCAGAACCCATATGCGGTGTTTTGGTTTTCGGTGATGATCTTGTCACCTACATGAACGCAAACGGAGATTATGTGACGCAACCCTTTGACACAACAATTATCACTGCTGTGGGAAGGGTTGATAATCAAGGCACACGATATCTTGTCGGGGATCATAAGGGACAACTCAGTATTCTTCTCCTAGAGGCAGATCAGAACAACGTAGTTAAGCGAATCAAAATGGAAAATCTTGGCGAAACCAGTGTGGCTTGTTGCATCTCCTACCTTGACAGTTCTTTTGCGTTTATTGGGTCAAGCAAAGGTGACTCGCAGCTCGTCCGTCTCGGCCGTGAAAGAAATGAGGAGACCGGGACTTACGTCGAAATCGTGCAAACATACCCTCATCTCGGTCCTATTCTTGACTTTTGCATTGTGAAAGGCATGGGCTATTTGCGTCACGGTCAAGGACAAGTTGTCACATGCTCTGGTGCAGGGAAAGATGGATCTTTGCGGATCATCCGTAACGGAATAGGCATATCGGAACATGCCTCAGAGGAACTACCGGGTATTAAGGACATGTTTTCCTTAAAGAGACATATCGGTGAAAGGTATGATTCTTACCTCCTCCAAACCTTCACTTCCGCCACCAGGACATTGGAACTTATTAGCGCAGATGAAATGGCTCCCGCAAGCTTACCAGGCTTCGACGAGGATACGCCTACACTGTACGCGGCAAATATGGAGGGTGATATCATGGTTCAAGTTACAACGAAAGGTGTTCAAGTCACTGATTGTGGAACAATGACGTCTCAGCCGACCTACAGCTGGGTTCCTCCCGCAAACATGCGAATTTCAATTGCGTCCGGGAATAGCTATCAGCTTCTTCTTGCCACAACTGGTGGGCATCTTATTCTCCTGAAGGTTGAGCCAGATAACAAGACTCTAGTGGAAGTTACACAGACAAAGATGGACAGAGAGGTTTCATGTTTGAATTGCAATTTCTTGCAATCAACAAATCAAATGACAGATATTGAAGATTCTACGGAAAGCAGGGAGAGGCATATCTGGCTGTAGTTGGGCTATGGGCTGAAGTGAATGAAAGTCCGGTGGTGAAGTTGATCACTCTTCCATCTTTACGAGCCCTTGAAAGTATAGAACTGGGTGGTGATGTCATCGCTCGTTCAGTTCTCTTAGCGTCCCTTGAAGGTCATCATTATCTGCTTGTTGGCCTTGGGGACGGGTTCCTTCTGACCTACTCGGTGAACGGCGATATAGCGATGGCCGCAGCATCTTCTGAGGAATTGGATTCATCATCGATGCCGGTTTCCATAGTTTCAGAGCGAAGAAAACTGAGTATAGGTACCCAGCCTGCTCAGCTGAGCATCTTCAGGAGCCGTGGGGCAAATCATGTATTTGCAGCATGCGACCGACCAACAGTTGTCTACTCTGCCACTGGGGTGGGAAACTGCTAGTGTCTAACGTGAACCTTCAAGAGGTTACCCGAGTTTGTGGATTTGACACCGAAGCTTTCCCCGACTCGTTGGCAATTGCTACAGAAAACGGACTGCACCTGGGTGAGGTGGATGAGATCCAAAAACTGCATATTACTTCAATACCATTAGGTGAGCAACCACGTCGGATTGCTCATATGGAAATGGCAAAATGCTTTGGCGTGACCACAGAGACACCAGCCATTGACGATGTCGGTGATGAAGTATTGGAAGGATATGTGCGAATCATCGATGATTCAAGGTACGATACATTGTCCAAGTATAAGCTAAAACCCATGGAGAACGGAAATTCGATTCTTGCTACTACTTTCACTGGAAGCGGAATTGACAAGAACGAACAATTCCTGGTTGTTGGAACAGCGTTCGATTTGCCAACCGAAGAGGATCCGAAGAGTGGGCGGGTACTGATTTTCCGGATCATCGAAGGCAAGGCGGTTCTGGTAGCGGAACAAGAGTGTCACGGCGCTGTGTACAACATGAATTCGCATAACGGAATGTTGATTATCTGTGTGGGTCCGGAGGTGCGGCTGCTGTCGGTTTCTGAACGAAAAGACGGTATGCTAAGTATTCAACAGCTGGACAGACATCGGGGACATATTCTGGCGTATCGAATGAAACTGCGTGGTGACTTTGTACTTGTTGGAGACGTTGCGAGGTCAGTGGCGCTACTGTCCTGCAAGAAGCTAGGGGATAACTATCGGCTAGAGCAGCTGGCAAGGGATTATGGGGTGGTATGGGTGATGGCGATGGAAATGTTGGACGACGACACGTATATTGTCGCTGACCACTCAAAGCACTTGTACACATTCAAGCGAAACTCTCGTGCTACATCTGATGGTGAACGGCAGCGTCTCGAAAGAGTAGGACAGTTCCACCTGGGGGCGAGAGTGAATGGCATCGAACATGGATCACTGGTGATGCAATTGGCGGAAAACGAGCCAGCGGCGGTGAACACGATGATCTTTGGAACTACGGATGGGATGCTGGGCGTGATCGCAACACTGAAGGCCGACAAGTACCACTTTTTTATGGAGGTGCAGAATGCGATGGCTACGTTGACTACAGGTGTCGGGGGTCTGAAGCATAGTGAGTGGAGGGAGATGAAGACGGACTCGCCGCCGCTGAGTGCGCCTGCGAAGAACTACGTTGACGGAGACCTGATTGAGCGGTTCTTGGATCTGAACATGGCGCAGATGAACAAGGTGGCTTCTATGGTAAACGTGGAGGTTGAGGAGCTTGTCCAAAGTATAGAGAGAATGCAGCGGTTGCATGGTGCGGGTTGATGAGAGTTGGGACGGTTGTGTGCAGAGGATGTGGAAGACAAGAATTTGTTTACAGGTTTAAGCGCAACTCTTCGCAGGTCTGTCGTGATCGGCGGCCGAGTCGAAGCGGACAGAGCGCGCTGCGAAGCGGCGGCGCGTGCCTCGTTCCTCGAACTGCGCTGGCGCGCTCGTTTTGTTGGTTCTCTCGCAGCCGCGTCCCTCCCGGGCAATCGCTCGCACTGGGCACTGGAAACCGTGGCGTTATGCCGCGCGGTTTCAACTTGAAACTTTCGAGGTGGTTTGGAAGGTCCAGTTCGCGGTATCATAACCGATGAGAATAACGCAGTCTTCCAACTTATTTGTCCACTTGGGAAGCGTTGGTGGTGAGCGGCAAGGCATTACACGGGTACACGTACATGACAGGTGTGTGGATGAGCCGTGGACAATGGCGTTTGATCAGCGGCTGGTTTCTGGCATGGCTGCTGCTCACTGCCAGCCAGTGCTCGCTGTTGCACATGGCACGTGCCGTGCACGACAACAATCACGGCGCCAGCGAGCTGCTTTGTGTGCCGAACGAGCCGTTTCCAAGCGCCACGCGTAGTTCAAGTACTCGATAGCGCTGCGGTAGCCCTCCCCCTCTCCGCTGTGTACCGCCGTCTTTCGCTTCACGCACTCCCCGTCGCCCCCCGTAAACTGTCCGTCCATGCTGTAGCTTTCCTACCAACGATAGCGCTCGACATGACCGCGCGAAGCCTCCCGCGCTTCCTCACCCTCATCCTTCCCTTCTTCCTCGCCCTTTGCCCCCGCTCGAATGCTTGCGCCCGATCGTGCTCGCTCAGGTTCTGCGGCGGACCATCGCGCGCCTACATCGGCGCCGCACATACACCGGCTACCCCGGCCGTTTGTAAGTCATTGAGCTTTCTCCGCTACCGACCTACCATTCGCGGCGTGGGCCCGGCCCATATACGACTTCGCGGTCGAAGGCGGTTCGTGAGGGCGAGCAAACTGGGGCTTGTCCCGATTCCATTCAAGCCGGTGCTTGCACCGCTCCGAGTGGGCGGTGGGTCAGCGCTTGCTTTATCTCCCCTTGTTTCTAACGTTGATCGACAACGTTTGCATGGCGCTTGTGTTATTGTCCCCGTTCGATCTTGGCACTACGATAGAAGCGCCTCTCCTTCCAGCGCGCCTTGTGTTTCGTTTCGTGTCAGCGTCACCGACATTCGCGTTGATCTCGAATGGGATTCCAGGGATGACTTGGACGTATTCGTAACGCAACCCGATGGAAGACAAGTATTCTTCCAACCTACTAGCACAAAGGGCCGCTTACTGCGCGACGACAATCGACGCGCGTGTGGAAGAAGGTCGCCGGGTGGTCTTGAAACTGTCGTCTACGAGGGCGCGTTACAACTTACCGGCGCGTACAAAGTTTTCGCTGAACACACTAGAAACTGCGGAAAGGGCTCTACCACATGGCGTCTTCGAATTGCAGTTCAAGGCCGTATTGTTCATGACATCGGTGGCACTACTAATCTTCCCCTTGGCGGCGTCATTGAGGACAGCCGTTCATCTTTCAACTTTACTGTGTGACTTGTATTTTGCCCGCACCCCTATTTGTTTTCCGAAAAAGATCAACGTGTACGTCGCTTTTGTGCCTTCCCCTACCTATAAATCATCACTTGCCAGTTCTCCGAACACCCTTGCTATTTTGCTCATTGTTAGTCGCTGTCCTGACGACTTCGTCTTCCCGCTTTTGGGTTCCCGAGGATGGACGGTCATCACCGACCGCAGGGGCACCCCCCTCCCGCGCCAAGTATACCCAGCCATCCACCTCCCCCTCCCACAACGTTTTCACAGAATGCCCCACCCTTCGCGCAACCGCCTCCACAGGCAAAACGACCCCTGCCCGGTCAAAAACAACCGTTACCACAAGCATCGCAGCAAGGATCTCAAGCACCCATTCCTCAACTTCCCCCTCAAGATATCGTCAACGCTTGCGACACGCTTGTTACCGTAGCTAGAAGCCTCAACTCGCGCCCGGTTTATGACACGCGAAGGGTCGGCGGTGAAGATCACCAACCACTATTTCATGCGTCACTCAAACTCATTCCGCAAGGCTACTCCACCCGAGGCGTTGGACATAGCAAGTTGTCCAGTCGTCGCGATGCCGCATGTAACATGTTGCGGATCATTTATTCCAAAACGGTACCTCCTCATGCAAGTCCTGCTGCTGGCGCAGCGAATATGCCACGGACGTCATCTCCGTCTCATTCTCTCGCTGGACAGCCTCAGATGCAACCCGCCTCGTATCCTGTGACACAGACCCGTCAGGTTTTTCCCATCAGGCCCTATTCCTCGCTTCCCCACCCCTCTCAAGGCCGCATGCCCCATTCTGGAGTGCCGCAACCGTCTCCTGTGCACCAAGGTCCTGGGCATATCCAACCGTTTCATCCAACAGGCAAGCAGGAGCAGCTTCAGCCACAACCACCAATGCAACAACATCAACCACAGCATCAGCAGATGCAGCAGATTCCCCAACAGCACCTACGTCAGCAGCCGTATCAACAACAGCAAATGCCGCAGCGTCCGTATCGACATATGCCATCACAGCCATCGCATGAGACGCAGTATCAGCCACAACAGCCGGAGCTGGGGGCACAGGAACAACAAAACGTTCAGCCGGTGCAAGAACAACCAGAAGGGCAACAAGTGAAGCAAAAAGAAGAAGAGCAGGAACCTATGTTTTATGTGGACAGAAGTCCCGATTCAGAGCTTGAAAGGGAACTTGAAGAAGAGGAAGAACAGCAGAAGCAGTTGTCTGCCGAGCAGCAGGCATTACAGCCGCCAGCACCAGACGCTTCCGCAGAAGAAGCTGTCAAACCGGTCGCATCGAACTCTGAATCTTCTACAGCCCAACCTTCTGCCCCACAAGCAAGCGTGCCACGACCAGTCAATGAGTCAGGGCCCCCTATGTTACGATCTAAACCTATTCCTGTATCTACATCTGGGGCGACATCTGCTTCCTTACCGTCATCAAGCGTGAATGCAACTCCTTCTTCTCCTCTGAAGCCTATGTTCTCCGTTGCCGCCACTCCGATTTCTGCGCATCCAGTCCGGGATCCTCGAGTTGCTGTTGCGGTGCCATCTGCTTCGGCAGCTGTATCAGTGGGCAGTGGGAATCCAGCATCTGCTCTGCAAAACCAATCGCCCACTAACGGCGCTTCTGCTGCAGCGGAGATAGCTACCAATGTGTCGGTGGCACTCACACCGGTACGTGAGAGCGATCCTCCGGAATCAGTTGGTCCGCCTAGCACCAAACCGTCAAATCCTCCCCTGAGCTCGGTGAAAGCAGAGAGTTCCCTGCTTCCAGAACAGACAGTATCTCTATCTGATGGAAACACAATTCCAGCTGCAGCACCTTCTTTGAAGCGCAAGCTAAATCACGCTGTCACCGACCGAAACGCAAACGGGTCCACAAACGGCACCGCTGCTGTCGAACAAGCCAGAAAGAAGGCGAAACCGCTCCTGTCAAACCCTAGCGTCCGCATTGAATTCCACTTTCTATGTATCTACAGTGATGTCATTATGCGTTGCTTGCAGAATCTAATCGGCGCTGACCTGTTCATGCGACCGGTCATACGCATGTTCACCGCAGCCAAGGTTCCGATCCGAGTACAGTTTTCGCCGAACTTGAACGTTGAAGTGAAGCAATTCTCATGCAATATACAGAACGACATAAGTCGTGTCAGTGTCGCACTTGCTTTTGAGGCGGGGATTATTTCAAACGAGATGTGGATAGCGAGAGCCAAGCACTTGGAGGAGGGCCTTTCGAGCATGTATTGGCCGCAGTTGATTATTCTGAACAATGACCTTTGCTTTGATATATTCAAAAAGAACGGAGTTACTGACGTCGTTAAGCCTAGCGACGATGTGGCTGCACATGTTTCTAGAATCCTGCAGCGCATCGCCAACAGCGAGGTAAAGCGGAACAGGTAACTGAAGAAAAAGGTAACTTCTGTGCTGCCATTTCTACAACTACCTAGAAGTAAGGTTATTGTTGTATTCTTGGTTTCGATGCGTTGTCAACATTCAGAGGAGGCCTGCTTAAAGCTCATGCTCCGTACAGAGTTGGTATGGATCAAAAACCAAAATGGTAAGCCGTATCACGGCCGCCCATGGTCGCACTGCTTAGCAGCAGGATTATTCCGAACGCCGCTGTGCTAGAATGAAAAACAGATACCGAACTGTTTACGATCTTGGGAAATGAGATGCAGATCAACGAAAGTTGAAATAAGCCCAGACAGATATCCATCGTAGTCCGGTCGCCTTTGTTTAAAAGTGAGGTCGGCCGGGAATTCTTGTGCTCATGCCAGGTTACCATGTAGAGGTGAAGTACGTTATGAGAAGACAATGATAGTCAGCACAAATCATGAGCTGGGGCGAATAGCTAGGCTGTGACTCTATTTCAAAATTGGATTTACGATGTGATACGGATTGCTTTTTCAGAAAAGAAGACTGAAACAGGAGACCAGTAAGACTCCCAGGAAATCCACTGGCAAGAAGATGGGCAGATAAGAGATCAGGCGTTGGTCTTCATCATGTGCGGTGATGCAACGAGGTATAGAGGCGTTCCCGAAGCTATGTATTCAAACGAAGAGTGGCGTGGCTTGGGATTATCCAACAGCGAACACCTCAAATTGCATCGCGTATCCTGTACGTTGTACTCCCCCCCTCGCGACTCAGAATACCTCGGTTGTGATATCGCAACTGCTGTGATATGTATCGAGCGGATATGCGCCAGTAGCTGTATGACCTGCGATTGCGGAGTTTCTGCCGATAGGTATTGCGCGAACACAGCATGCGCAATTGACTCTCGAAGGCAATGGTGCATCTACATGATTTGCTAACTGCCGTGCGACGATGAGTTTTTTCGCGGCTGAACAGAGCAAAACGCAGACTTGAATGTAGAGAAAAGACAAGTAGTCTGATGCATAGACATAGACGTCTCGAGATTCCTGATGAGCACATTCGTTGTCGTTCACACCGCACTCGTCTGTTCCGCCCATGTGTCCACAAACGCACCGCTTATCCGTAGTACAGTTTCATAACAACTAAGACCAATAGCACTCTGTGGCACGGTGCGAATAAGCCCAGTACCCAAGCCTCGGTAAAACGCGGCGATTCCCTCAGCCATGAATATCTTCTTAAAGGCGTCAAAAATGCCCGCGTAGTAGTGCGAAGTAGAATGTTGCGCTTGCAAACGAAGTCGAACCACTTCCACGGGGTACATAACTATACCTACCGTTGACGCGGAGCACGCGCTTGAGATAGCCACTCTAGCATGGGAAGGATTGTTATCCCGTCCACCGCCCGTCTTGAGATACTCGTACAGCGGCATTTGTATCATTGCGCCCGGAAAGCCCGCCATGGCGGCTACAGTTCCGACATAGAGCCCACGAAAACCTTGCTCCGATACGACGACGCGAAAGGAAGACAGCAGACCGGTGTACTTCAAGGGCGCGTGTCGATTGGCGCGTACGAGCTGGGTTTGCTGCTTGGTCTTTAGCACGAAAAGCGGGTTGAGCAGGACGCAAGTAGTGATCCATCCGCCGCCTGCCGCCCAGGACGAAGCGGAGACATCGCGCGGTAACGCCGGCGCTAACATTGAATCGGGAACCCTCGCTTTGAGAAATGAATATGTACTGAAGAATATGGCTGCAGCTGGAGCGTGGGATACTACGGCTGGTGTGATACCACGAAACAAACCTCGAACACCTTCTTCTGAGAAGACTCGACGAAGCGTGCCAAACGTACCTTTGTAGTACGGTGAATGATCTCCGCGGTATTGTCTCTGCACGGCGAGTTTGGTTCGAACGACATCGAGCGGATGCGTACAAACAGCAGCTATGAGACGCGCAATCGAAATGTGAGGAGCAGCAGGTGAACATAAGGTGAAAAAGAAAATTGTTAGCTTGTTTGTGAAGGAGACGATAGGGGGTTGATAGAAGGGCATGTGCGCAGCGTACCGACAGCTCCAGACGTAGCGCCCGAGAAGGCGGCGACACGCGGATCTATAGCGGACGGCGAACTAGCTTGATCCATGTCAAGCACAGGGGAGGAAACTGGGGAGGCGGGTTGATTGGGGGGTGAATCGGGGTGTTCATGGGCACGATTGAAGAAGAGAGGGAGCTCGCGCATTTGGAAGACAATGAGGAAGGAGGCAGCGGGGCGCCGCGGCAGCGTTTCAGCTGCTCATTGCGCGACGGCGATCGTCGACAAGTGGGATAGAGATTCTGTGACAGACTTTGGGAAAAGCTGAGTGTGGGTGTGGTAGATGCCGTTGGCAACCCCTGCGCCTTTGGCGCGTCGTAGCGAGCTTGCACACGTAGCGTACGATAGTAGCTTTGCAGTACAAAGTTTGTACCTTTCGTAGAAGGTGGACAAAGCGTGGGGCGAGATACAGTAGCTACAGTAGATGGAGATAAATTCATGGGCGGCAGAAAGAGCAGATCTGCGCACGTACCGCTGTAGGAATCATAGATAACGAGTATTTTAAGGAACGCAGAAGAAGACTTTGTTTGGCAGCGGAATGAGCAGCGGGTGCTGATCCAGGGCATGGCCGACGGCTGTGCTGGCAGTAACCCTCTATCATACGTTGTCGAAGCGTCGGCAACCGCTCCATGCAGACGCTCAGCTCCGCTGCCGCGCTTGCGCTCTGTTTTCGCACCCTCGTCCTCCTGGGACGTTGCTGCTGCGGTTCAGTTCTGCTGACCACAAGAAGGGCCGGTCAGTTCTGAGCTTACCCTTCATTCCTGACCAACAACAAGGATCGAGCATAAGCTGCCTTGAAGGCACAAATAATGAAGCCATACGGAGACACGTGAACTCCATACGGAAGACGAATGTTGTATTTTATCGGCCTCAAGAGAGGGCGTATGGATACAAGGGTACAGGAAAAAGAAAAAAAGAATTACCGGTCTCTGACAAAAAAAAAAAGAAAAAGAAAACGCCGTTCGCCTATGGCTTTGCACAACCCGATGAGCAGCATGGTTTCCGCCGCCTCTTCCACCTCGATCCCCGTCTCGAACTTGAAGAAGCGCACGACGACGATGATGAAGACGAACAAGATATACCCAAAGATTGACAGCACGATGCAGAAGCTTCAACTGCCGTAGACGGACCCGCTGCTGAGCTCGACGAAGCGCACTGCACCTCGTCGCCATCGTCGCAACACCCCTCTCCACCAGCGTCGCTGCTCCTCATCACGGTGACCTCCGAATTCGGAATGCAGTTAAACATAGCACCACTTTCAACCTCGTCCTGTTCAGTTCGCAAACTATGCATATCAGGTAGAAGCGGGGCGAAACCGCTACCGTCGCCCGCAAGCAATTGCGCAAACCCACCCATACTTGACTCAAATGGCGGGATAACCGAACTGCCCGCACGTTGTCTGGCAGCGTGTTGTTCGGCCTCTGCTCGCGCCAATTCCGCCCGCGCGTGAGCGCCCGACACCACATTGGACGGTGCCACCAATAAATAGTCTTCCTGAAAGCCCGGCAGTTTATGAAGACCATTGAAGCCCACAGCGGCCAATGCATTGGTGCCACTGAGCACCTTGTTATTCGCAGTCACGCACACGGTATGGGTAGAATCCCACGCACCATCACTAGCAAACGGCTTCAATGCAGATACACCCTTTTCCAGTAAGGCACCGCGCAACATCTTGTCGACCGTAGTCCTGGCCTCTGCGGTAACAAAAGTTCGATAGGGAGTAGTATGTAAGCGAGTAGTACACTTGGAGCACATTGAACCCTGCGAAGGTGCATATCGAATCTGCACACAATATGAACCCAATCGACTAAACTTGTACTCGTCCAAAATCTGTGCCCAATACGGGTACGTCTGAATGGTGACATTGTCATCCCTATAGGACGAGCCCGTGTGAGCAAGAGCATTGGGAGGTTCAACGGCGCGTTTCTTACGCAGATTGACGATGGCCTCAACGCGGTCTTTTACCGGACAGGCGCATGAGACGCAAGCAGTGGTGCATTTGGGACAATCGCGCTTCTCAAAGACGTGCATTCGACCGCGAATACCGCGAGGAAAGACGCCTACAACGGGGGTGGGCTCGAAGAAGGTGATCTCGGAAAAGTGATCACCAACCTCATCGAAGCAATCGACTAGAACGACGATGGAGCCCTCCGCAAAGTAGGAAAACATGAGACAGCACTTGCGACCGGCATCGAGAACGAAACGGGTAACAAGCGGTTTCCAGAGATCCGGATGGACGCCATCCGGGGGTGGAACGGGACAACCGACGACAACTCCAAACACAAAGTGATCGTGCAGGCAGACAGGGACGTAGAGAAGCGACTTTGGACCGTGCGGAGTTGCGTCGGCGAGATGTGTGAAACACGGAAAGGGACGTTCCAAAGCGGCGATACAGGGCTCGGTTGTGGGGAAGGAAAAGAGCGCGGACTTGTGCGCGGTGGGGGGGAGTGGGAGGAGTACGACTGCGGGGACGTATGTTGTTTTTGTGGTTGTTGGTCGGCTTGGAGGCGGGGGCAATGCGAGGGACAAGGGGAAGGAGGTGGTTTTACGGCATGGCATGCGCGACAACGGGGAGGTGGGGGCGCTTGCTGTGGATGAGTTGAGGAGTTTGCATTGGGGGATTGGTTGGGGGAGGTGGAGGCGGTGGGGGAAGGGCGGGAATTGGATTGCTGCGGCTGGGCGCGGTAGCACGTGGATGCGATGGTGGTGGAGATGGCATGGGCGCCGTCGAGAAACTCCTTCTCCACGGCGGAGACGGGGCGCGGAGTATTGAGCCATCGCGCGGCTTCGGGACACCTGAGAAAGTACTCGGCGTGAACGTCCATGGTGGCGGAGGCGGAGGAGGTGGTGAAGGAGAAGGTAGGGGGTGGTGAGGAAGAAGGACAGACATGAACGCGTGGGGAAGGGTGTTTGGGGGGGGGAAAGTACGCACACGCAAGAAGCGTATGCTGCACGGCGTAATACGCAAACGCGCGTGGTGGGTCGCTTGTAGCGCAGGCGCACTCGCGCAAGCGCAAGCTGCACGTGGACCAATCAGCGCGGCGCTCGTGCGGCGCCGCGGTGCGTGTGTTGCGTGCGCAGGGGGCTCTACAGTACTGTGCGCGCGTTGTTCGCGCGGTTTGTCGCACTTCCTTTGCCACCGCAAAGACACACGTCTTGTCCGCGTCGCGCTCCGCGGCTCGGCACCATGAGCTCGTCGCCGTCCCTCGCCGAGCGCTTTCGAGCCGCCTGTCGCGACACGCCGCCGTCGAACAACTCCCCCCCTCTCCAACAGCATCTCTCCGACGCCCTTCAACAGCTCCATCCCCTCATCCACCTTCCGCCCGTGCAGTCACCGCTCCAGCCCTCGCCCACTCCCCGTCAACTGTTGGCTCAACGCGCCACCGTGCAACCCGACCCGCAGCTCTCCTCCCTAACGTGGGCGAATTCCCGTTCGCGACAAGTGCTCAGAGACTTCGCACACGAGTGCGGCTCACAACGAGACCAACCCTCCGACCCGTCCAGCAACCCGCCGCATCCCAGCGCGCCCGCGTCGTCGCCAATCGACCCAGTGCTGTGGGCTGCGCAGGAACACGCTGCCGCATCCGCAGTGCTCCGTGACATCCGCGCTCTACACCTCCGCAGAAAAGCAGCCCCCCACTGCTATCAGCGAGAAGACTCAAACCAGAGGCCGCCGCCGAAATGGCCCGAGCGCGCGTGGCAGCTGCCGCCGCCGCCGCTGTCATGAAGGAGCACGCCGCCTCCTCAACAGTGCTCACCAGCGCCGACACTCCCCAAGCAGCGCGACCGCGTTTTCGTCGTTCACTCTCGCAAGCAAATCGACACAAGAAGCACGTTCACTTCGCAGACGACACCGTTTTCAAACCCACACCAACCAATCGTTTACCATAACTACCCCACACCACACAAACAAAACGCACCTGTACCTATTGTTGCTGCCCGTTGTTCCGCCCCCGCCCCTGACTCATCTCGTACGCCTGTCGCATTTCGTAGCTCTTGCGACGGATTCTGTCCTGGTGAATTGCCTGAAACAGCCCGTCCAGCTCCACAGAGTCCTCATACCTCGCCGTTCTTCCCCCGTCCCGTTCCATCCCCTTGCTCACCCCACTTCGAAACCCAGTCACACCTCCGCGGTACGGAAGCGTCGAGAAATGCGCCGTCTGCTGCACATCCTCAAAGTCCTCCCCTGCTCAAAAGCGTAATGCACATTCTCGCAGAACAGATGCATCGCCTTGTCCTCATCACTTTGCTCCTTCATCCATTTCTCATCGCCCTCAATAAAACGTCGCTCCCTCTTCCACATCTTGTCAGCTAAATCCTTTCGATAAGAGTAGCCCCCTGTTGCCTTGCTGTAATAATGTGCCGCCCCATGCTTCTTTATAGCACGATCAAGATGGTCCAGAGCACTTGCTTGAATTCCTAGAGTCGGTGACAGAAGGATCTCTTGCATCAGTTTAAACGCCAGTTTGTCTACATCGTCCCCCTTTTCAAATACGCAGTGCCGCATCTCGCGCCACTCCGACATTGATGGCACCGCATCCAAAAACGCATCCGGGACGCGTTTCCCTTCCTTGCCCACCAACGCCGGGTTGAACATGCTCAAGTACGGATCCCAAGCTACCGGCTTCACTCTGTTGGTGGCAACCGCAGCGCCTGTCACGTTTTGTGAAACGCCCGCTCCAACAGACCCAACGTTGTTTGCAGGTCGACTACGTAGATTCGTTGGTGCTAACGGCTCACTGCGCAGATTAGTCTTAGGTACAGGTTCACTTCGCAGACTCGGTGATCGTGGCTGCTCACTGCGCAGACCCGCCGCCGCAGGTTCGCTTCGCAACCGTGGTGAGATAGGTTCACTTCGCAATCGCGGTGAGATCGGTTCGCTTCTCAGACGAATTGCTGGCGGTGCATCCACTCGCAGTGACGGCGGTGCAACTGTCGGTGTCGCTTCTTTTGCGTTCTCACCTTCCTTCGGAGCGCGTTCAGTAGCTCGGGGAAGCTCACTGCGCTCCGGCTCCTGTGCCCGCGGTGGAGACCGTTCGCGCATTCCGGACGACTTCTTTGTTGCGGAACTCATGCCTTCGGACGGCCGTTTCTCCGGCTCTAATGCTGTTTTATGTGACCCAACATTGCTGCTGGATTGGGGCGCATTCTGCGCTGGCGCGTCTGTTACTGGTGCTTCTTTGTCGTGCATACGTTGAATACTCTCTGAGGCACGTTGCTCATTGTTTCCTTGCGCCGCAGTGGATTGTATGTCTGTTCGTGTGGGTTGATTTTCTTCCAGCGACGATCTTTGTGGCACGCCCGAGGGTTGCGGGGCGGCTATAGTGTCTATGTCCATGTCGTCGTCGCCGAACACATCTTCTGTTGGATCTAGAGGCACGTCTTGTGTTGGTCGTGAAGCGTTCGGCGTTTCGATATTGCGCTGTTCTACAGAAGGCACTGCGCTATCAGCAGCATCTAGTCGTCTCTTCTCTTCCATTCGCTGCTGTATCTCAGCGCGACTCTTCATATCAATATCCTCGTATACCCTGTCGAGCTCCTTGTTGATCGAATCAAGTTCTTTCTGACCGACTTTGCCTTTATGGGCTCTTCCCTTGAGATGCGCAGCCATACTCTTCTGCCCTGTGCAATAAATGCCACACAGATCGCAGTAAAGTCGATTTACGCTCCCTGCCGTTTTCTTGCGGCGATTCTGTTTGCGATCGCGCCATGATGTGGATTGGAAGTATCTGCCGGTCTTGCCGTTATCATCATCCTGCGTGCGCCCGACCGGGTTGTGGAGCTCGGCGTCCGGACTGTTTTCCGGGACGGTGTTGCTGTGATTACCGTTGGCCAAGTGGTCGGGATGAGTTGGTTTTGGTGGAGTGTCAACTTGTTTTGGACGCTGGTCAGATTGAATGTCATCGAGAAAGGCTAGGCTGCGAGAGACTTCAAAGTCGGTGTCGCGTCTAGGGTGGTTGTCACCGTTAGGGGCGGCTTCCGCACTAGGGTGCGGGTCAGGCGTCACGTGGTCGGAGCGCTCGTTGACGACTGGATGCGACGACGGCTTTTCAGAAGAGGGATCTGAATTGTTGCCATCGGGTTTGTCCGGTTCGACGGGATCGTCGTATGCTTCCCAATCAATATCCGGCATTTCGCAATCTTCCACCAGTAGCCCCACTGAACCGACGATGGGCTTGTCATTGGCGGGCGGGGCATCGGAGGCAGAAGTCATTGTGCTGAGAGGAAGGTGGCGGTGGGTATGTAGGCAGGATCTTGAGTCGCAAGGCAGAGCACAACAGAAGTAGTGTCGGATTCGTAGCGTCGTTTCTCTTACCTGGTCCCTCTGTGTGGGAAGAGGGGGGAAGGGCGGGAAGGGCGGGAAGGGCGGGAAGGGGAAGAGCAGCGAGTGCTCGTACAGATGGGACGCAAGTGCTGGCCAGGCGGAAAATCTCGGAGTGAAAGCGAGGTGGACCTAATACCAAAGGTAGTCGTTGGCACTTTTGCGCCAGAGGGATCATGAAAGGCGTTGTTTTGGCCTGCCAGCGTTTTCGTGCTCGGTGCTGAACATGCCTGAACAGCTGGAGCGCGCTCATTGGACAAATCTCAAGGCTGTACTTTTCTGCTATTTTGAATAACGGAGAGCTTTTTTGTTTCGTTTCGTAGTGCGGCCAGGCATGGAATCCATGCCATGGATCGGATCCGCGCAAGGGAACGCTTCCTCGCAGGGGAACGGTTCCTCGACTACATTCGGCACCGTTGGTACCGTTGGTAAACGGTACCATGGTAACTGCTACCCTTGCTTGGATCCGCTCCGTACCTTCGCAGCCCTTTCCTCTCTTGCACTTTCGTTTTTCATACGGTTATCCCTGCGAAACAAGCGCTGTGTGTGCCAGAGCACATCATTTGTGCAGCCAATGCGTTACAAGGAAGACCAGACATTACCTAAAGGCCATTGCATAGCAGCTTCATAACCAGCTTATACTTGTTTTCCATTCGACCGTTGAACGCAACTCCGTATGCCAAACGACCGCGCGTCTCTCAGCATACAGGGGATTGGTCTTAACCCCATTTTCCCGCGCTTGTAAGCGTCTTCTATCTAGTAGATGACAGCTGACGATCCACAAATACAAATACTGCGCATATGTTTCGCAACTATATTACGTTGTCTTGTGGGGAACTCCTACACGCCCCCAGTCTTGCCTCCTTCTGTGGAACATAGATCCAACTCTTCGCGAGAAACAGGAAGCGAGAAAAGTACCAAAGCTTTCTTCAATATCACTAACGTCAAAACGACCAGTGGTAGTCCCCTTGACTATGCCTTCTTCCATTCATATGTGTACGTGTTAGTCTGTATGGGCTTCGCTCTCCTAATTCCGAGAATACAACATTACATTCTAGAGCTATGGTGGCTTAGTCCCACTAGTAAACCCGATCGCACATCCATTTGGCTTCCACGTCCGGAGTAACTTCCATGGTCTTTTCTGAAAGTCCCACCTCTCCCCAGAGGTAACTGCATGGGCCTCGGGCCACGCCGATCGGCAACTCTTGGATGAACCCTCACCACATCAAGATTACTATACAGAGCGATGCGCAGGGCCGTATTTGTGACTGACAGACTGACTCCACTAAAAGTTACTGATGACTGACTGACTAGCCCTTTACTCCTTTCGAAAGATAGACAGCCATTAGAGTCAGAAATATATGTTACTTGAGTTCTTGCCCTGTATTGGCGGTAATAAGAAATGCAGGCAATTACTTCGAAGCATAGCGGTTCGAACAGCAGCAAAGCTTTGGGAGAATCTTTGATATCGAAAGAGAGTGGAACTTGTAAACCGTTTTCATTTCACTCTACAAAGATCCGCACCAAAATTTTCGTACAGGTGCCAGAAAAGAAAGACTGCCACTTTGCAGTTCTTACATCGGTAATTGAAATGGAATAGTTCTTCATTACGGTCTCATTGAACAGTATGGAGGGATGAGCCCTCTAGACAAGGCTTGATGGCTCGCTAGAATGAATTTCTGATGACATCGGCCATCTCTAGGACATATGAAGAGATCAACCTTCAAGGAAGGGCAGCTTTCTTGAACGACAAACTCTACTTGTGTGTCCTTTATGCAAGCTCAGTATAGTTTCTGATACTTACACAAAAACACTCTTTATCCTGAAACGAAGCTTTGTTGCAAAAGCTGAAGTGGTACCCAGGGGTGGAACGCAATCGATTGGATTGCAATTCCCGATTGCAGGAGTCCTGGACGATTGCAATCTGATGGGTGCTATTTCAGCAATCGTGCCCATCAGATTGCAATCGATCTGGCAGAAAGTAGTATGCAAGTCTTGGACTTTAGAATCTGTAGTAACGTCGCTTTAAAACATAGCCATCACTAATCGACATGAGAGTCGTTACAATGTTGGCAAACCTCTTTAATACACACCGTTACGTTTGCATAAGCAACTAGAAGCAAATCTCGAAGAGAAGCTGACGATTGCTAGACCAATGCACTGAGTCCTCACGTCTTTGCCTGTGGCACAATATTACGCGAGGACAAGCGTTATTAAACCATCACACTCCCTTTAAACCATCACACTGCTTTCTGATTTGCCGTGAGCAACAACGGCCCCTTCCAAATCTATACCAGCACCCAAGCAAGTCGTTTACACTTTTGCAGAATTCAAACGCTCCGAAATGAAAAACCACTACATTGGAGACGTCTACGACAAAGACCAAATCCCATCCCATTTAGTCTTTCAATGCCCCAATGTTCAATGCTGTGAACCTTGCGGGAAAATAAGCTTTCAAAAGAGCAAAATTTTTTACAATCCGTACCGCCATTTTCGCACTTGCATTGCGGATGGTGACAACACGATTCTGTTGGACATGTATAAAGATTTTATGAAGCAAAAAGATCAGGGTTCAGACCAAGGCACTCTTATACAAATTGTTGTTAACGTTCCCGTAAGGTGACCAATTTTGGTCACATTTTTGTAGGGTGAAATCAAGGTGACAAGGTCCCATTTCACCCTCATAGGGTGACTGGGTCCCACATTGGGGTGATAGTCACCCGCCAACGAGGTGGAATCACCTACGCTGTCACCCAGAGGTACCTGATCACCACCCTCACCTCTCCTTGAGTTTCCAGATCTGAACAAATTGTGGTGCAATGCCCCAAAGGGGAAAAACACCGAAAGACGTTCGGGATCTTCCTCTCACGAGGTGAACCCAGTTGGGTAGAGCCCTCCTAGAGGTGTCACGGCGAAGCCAGTTTGTAAGACCAGGGACACCTGTCGTGACTCGCGCAGGGAGGTGAAGGCGAAGAATCGGTATCCGCGTGAGCGGGGTGTGATCCCCAGTAGAGGTATTTTTCCACGTAAGTGGGGGTGTTTGAGCGGATATGCACACGAGGGCCGCGAATAGCGGAAGGTGCTACCGTAAAAAGGGGAAAAAGTAAGGGCGAAGAGTAGCAAGAGAGGACGAAGTGAGTCGCGAGAGCGACGGGGGCGAACGGCGATTCCGGTAACAATATCCCTATACAGGGCGAAACGCCAATGCAATTGGAGCAATTATACTCCCAATGATGGGTCCCTTTAGATGTGCAAGGGGGTTAGATGTCCCGTGGTTTACGGCGTTTGCCTCCAAGGAGGAGTAGAGCACGCGTGCAAGCGGTAACAACTAGAGCCAATTCCCCAGGTTGGGGTCCCTTGTTGGGGAAGGTTTACTGGTGCGACGGCAGTGCGCCGTCGCACTAAGTACTAGCTTCCCAGAAATGGGTGTGAAATTAATAAATAAAATCAACTAAAATACTCCATATTTCGTGGCAACATCCACTACTGTGGCCAACCGCTAATTGACCCAAAACCGTGTCCCACGTGTCTATACCCACCATTGTGGGGCGTAATTCATACACACACTACACAACCGATAATATCGGGAAAGCGTTCAAGTACCAAGAATCCCTCCCTGAGGGCGTTGCACTACATATCCCCCCCCTAAGACGGGAAAACGACCGCGGACGCGGAGGGTTCCCAGACGAAAATGGGTGATAAAAGCGCGTACGCCGTCTCCGGTTCTTCTTTCCTGGCATAGCCGGCTATTGTAGTATAGTGTTGTGGGGAGCTAGCTGCTCCTTTGAATAAACTTTCCCGTTTAGAACGGTGATTCTCGTTTGAGTTCCCCGTCTTCGACGGACCTTGCCTTGTTATCCTTTCCTATCGCCCTCCGTTCGCGCGGCAACGTTACCCAACTTGGGCATTTACCAGCGTGGCTGGAGCTGCAGTTCCCGTTTGACGGTGGTATCGCACGACCTGCGACCATGGGAGGTGTTCGATTGACTCCCAAGTATCCCCACTGGGGTCATACCCGTACCAGCGGACGCGGTATTGTAGAATACCATCCTGGTCCCAGGTGTGTCCGACAAGTCGGTCTACTACGAACTCTCGTTCGTAGACCTGCCGGCCGTGCCGGGTGGTGGTTGTACTCCCTTGCGGGGGCTGCCCGCTGTGCGGTATAATGTCCCTTAGCAAGGTGTTCGGCGATAACTCCGGCGTTGCCGTGCGCTGTGATAGCGGCCGCTGCTCATGCGGGAAGATATCCCTCAAGAGGGTGTGTGGTGCCACGGTTTTCACCGGTAAGTCATTCCCCATTGGGGCAGGTTAATTTCCGCTTTCGCGGTATTGCGGGCGAACCGCCAGTCAGCGGGGGACTTGGGCTCCGCCTTCGCGGTTGAGCTCACGAACCGCGAGTTTGCGGGAAGATGACAGCTCCTGCGGAATCGGCATTTCCACAATCCACTGGGGGGTCCCGTGCGACACGGTGATTGGGTGGCAAACCGCCTCCCTGCCAGGCGCACGAGCGCTCTGCACCATACGTTCCGGCGATGCCGTGGTGTCCCCGGCTACTGACGGGTTGCCTGGGGATAACTCCGGTACACCGGTATTTTGGTCAAAATTCCCCTTTGGGGGGTGCCGGGCAGGTGCCGATGACACCCTTTTCAGGGGCTTGGCCGCTAAGTACGGTGCACTGTCTCCACGCGGAGGAGCAGCGTCCGGTATGACCGGTTTCGAGCGTGCGATGGCGTGCGCTTTTTCCGAGTTCCTCGGTTCTTCCCCGCAGCGTTGCGGGAGGTGGCGCAAATTATTCCCCGGAACGGGGGCTTCAATTCCGTCGACGACGGGAGGCGTTTCCGGCGCTTGCGGCCAGGGCCTGAATCTTCGGCTGCGGCTTGGCTGCCTTTTTCCCCAGGTTGGGTGTGGGAATTTCCCAGCGGCGCTGGTGTATCTGGGCGCCTCTTCTCCGCAAGGCGCAGGTCTGATCGACCTGATTGAACCGCTTCCGCGGGGACTTCCGCCAACGGCGGCTTCGAGGCATCGCCCTGCTCAGGGGATTGAGGGCTATCGTCGCCGTACTCCCGTAAGGGGGATCCTTCCCTGACAGGGGTGTGCGGTAGCTGCGTTTCAACTTCCTGTTGCGACGGCGATACCGTTCCTCGAAAACGAGTGTTCTCCTCCCCCTTCTTAGACGGAGCGGCGGGATAAGGGATAACATTCCCCGCCTGGCAGGTGTAAATTCGCGCCAGGGGGGCGGGCGCGGAGAGGCCCGAATTACCCGGCTCAGCCGGTGAGTCCGACAGGGTCGGTAGGTCTGAGAGTCCCCGGCTGGGGTGTGGTAGTACCGTAGGCCTAGTACTCCCGGAGGATTCCGGTGTTGCAGAGTCCGTAGAAACGGGATGTTCTGAATCCAGGATTACTTCTGAGGAGGGAGGGGGGGCGAGTACGACACGATCGCGGGAGATCCGCTCGTGTGCTCCACCTATCTCTACAACGACAGTGTCGGCATTAACAGAGATGACCTTGAAGGGTCCGTCCGCCACAGGCGAGAGTTTGTGACGCTTCTCCCGTTCCGGATTGTAGTACTCCTTCCTGATGAAGACGTAGTTATTTGCCCGAATCGGGGGGGTCTTTCCTCGCAAGCGAGCGTCAAAATCCCGCTTGTAAGCGGCTTGGGCCCGTGCCATAGACTTCCGCGCCGCGGGGACCAGCTTGGAAAGCCATTACTTCCATTGCTGCCGGTAGATACCCACTGATGGGAAATTGTCCAAGGTAGCTGGGGGTTCCAGCGCCACAGGCGGGGGTGTTCTAGATATGATCAACTCGAATGGCGAAACTCCGGTAGTCCGGTGTACCTGCGTATTGTACGCGAAGGTTAACGCATCAGCGTAGAGATCCCAATTCGTTGGGTGGTCTGCGACGTAGGAACGTAGCGCCGCGAGTAACGTCCGGTTAAACCGTTCAACTTGCCCATTACATTGGGGGTGGTAGGTAGTCGTGAACAAGTTCTTGACATCCAGGATGCGACAAACATCCTGGAAGAACTTGCTCACGAACTGCTTCCCGTTGTCGGAGAGCACCTCCACAGGGGGACCGTAGACAAAAATCCAGTGCGTCACCAGAGCCTGGGCCACCGTGAGAGCGGTTATCCTCCGAAGAGGGACAGTCCGTACCAGCTTAGAAAAGCGGTCGGTAATGACAAGTAGAAACTTGTTTCCACGTTTCGTGGTGAGTAATGGTCCGTGAATATCGATCGCCATAAACTCGAGCGGCCCCCTTGCGGGGAATAGTTTCATCTTCTTCGCATTTTTGCGGTGTTTGACGCGATTCTTCGCGCATTCGCTACAAAACCGCACAGTTGCGTAGCAATCCACCGCCATGGCGGGCCAATAGAAATCCCTTCGCAGGGTTAGGTAGAGTTTCCTCCCACCTGGGTGACCTCCAATGGGGGCGTAGTGTGATAGATGTAACACCCGCGACTGCAGGGAATGAGGTACCACAATCTGTGGGCGGGCTTCGACCTTCCTTACGAGGTAGCCTTTGTCGTTTATACCGAAAGGGGGATCTTCACCACCGTTGATACGGGCAAGAATCCTCGTACAGAATTGGTCGCCGAATTGTTCTCGGATCATTTCTTCCGGTGATACCGGTACAAATTTTCCCGGTAACGGGTTCTCAGATTCATCTCGCGATGCGAGTAGTTCGTCAAAGTCAGCATCCTCGTCCCAGTTTTCTGGCCCAGCCTCGACGGCACATTCCGGATTATCCGGGTCTATGGCTATGAAACATGGGACTTCATCATCCTCCGTTGGGAGTGCTTCCCCACTTGTGGGTAACCGCGACAAGGCGTCGGCTTGGGTGTTCTGCGCGCCATTTTTATAAATGACTTGAAAGTCATATTCCGCGAGGCGGAGTCTCCAGCGCATGAGGCGTCCCGACGGGTCGGAGATATTCATCAACCACCTCAATGAGGAATGATCCGTGTACACGGTGAAGTGAACTCCCATAAGGTAGGGGCGCAGAGTGGTCATCGCCCATACGACGGCGAGGCACTCTTTCTCCGATACGGAGTAGTTCCGCTCATGAAGATTGAGCGAACGTGACCAATAACCCATTGGATGTCGTTCCCCCTCGGGGGTGGTTTGAAAAAGAGCACACCCGAATTGGTAGTCGCTCGAGTCCGTATCTACGGAGTATGGCAACCCAAGTTTTGGGAGATGTAGGATTGGTGCTGATGTGACAGCCGCCTTTAAGGAGTTGAAGGCTTCCGATTGCTCGGGCGTAAATATTCCCAGTTTTGGGGGGTTCCCCTTTCGCAACAACGCGTTCAGGGGCGCCGCGGTATCCAAAAAGTTCGGGATAAACCGTCGATAGACATAGACCAGCCCCAAAAAGGAGCGCATTTCCGTTAGAGTACGGGGCTCTTTCGCCTCCACGAGGGATTTGACTCGAGCTTTCTCGATCGCTAACCGCCCAGGACGGATAATGTGACCCCGAGACTTCACAGTATCTGTGAAGAACTCGAATTTCCCCAACTTGAGTGTAATTCCCGCATCGCGGAGTACGGTCAGCACGTCTTGGACGTGAGTGAGATGGTCGTCCAACGAGTTGTAGAAGATGATAATATCATCAAGGTAGACCAGACAGCTCCGCCACTTAAAGCGGTTCAGTAGAATATCTACTGCACGCTGAAAGGTGGCGGGGGCGTTGGTAAACCCAAATGGCATCCGCTTGAAGCGGTACGTTCCTGCGTGGCAGGTGAATGCGGTTTTGTCGCGATCCTCCTTTCTGACAGGTACTTGCCAAAATCCCCAGTTGGCATCGAGGGCCGTGAACACGGTGGCTTCTCCAAGGGAGTCAATGCACTCGTCCATACGAGGGATAGGGTACGTGTCCCTAACGGTCACGGCATTGAGCCGGCGGTAGTCGACACAGAACCTCCAGGTTCCGTCGGCCTTTAAAGCCAGTACAACTGGGGATGCCCAGGGTGATTGAGCGGGCTCAATCACACCTGCGCGGAGCATCTTGTCCACTTGGGACTGCTCCTCTTCCCGAGCTTTCGGACCTGCCCTGTAAGGGGGTTGTGCAACCGGTTGCGCACCGGGGATTAAATCGATCCGGTGTTCCGTTGCGTTAATCTCGCCAAGCAAGCCATCCCAGATTGTGGTGAATTCCCGTAACATGGTACGGAGTTTGTCGCGGTGCGACTCTGGCACGTGGCTAAAGTCCAGCGCTTCAAGTGCCTTTTCCGGATCAATCCGGTCGTTGCTCGATGGAGCATTGTCCTGTGGAACAGGTGTGGTTCGCAATTCCGAGTTACTCGGTGTGTTCGATGCTGAAGTAGGGGTTTCCTCCCCCTCCTTAGACTCGACGTCCTCGGACAGCGGGGCGAGCTCCTCAGAAGAGGTGGTAACTCCGAGTACATCGGCAGCTGTCATCTTCCTTGGCAGCATTCCCATAGGATGGGGGGTTACACTCCCAATTACTTGGTGTTTTACCAGATACTGGGGGTGTTTGCCAAGGTTGGCAACAAATATCCGGAAAGGAACATCCGGGGAAATGGAGACAATTCCATTAGCCAACGCCAGCTGGGATTTCTCGCACAACGAGGCGAGGGGTTGTATAACCCGAAGACCGTGTTGACGGGAATTTACCTGCACCCAGACTTGGGACTCAGGTGGTATAGAAACCGAGGCAGCGACGCGGAGCTTGGTGGACTCGCGGGACGCGGGCGGTGGTTTCTGCGCAGCAGGGAGCGGAACGTGTTTGCGAGAGGACCGCTTTAGCGGGCGGCGAACAATCGGAACCGACGATCCGTCGTCAAGTTCTACACGCCTGAGGCGGGGCCTGATTGCGTCGACAAATCTGTCGCAGTAATCACATCCCAGTATGACTGGTGCTGCCAATGAACGGCAAACGATGAAGTCCAACTTCACCACAGAGGTACCAAGTCTCACAACGAGGTCCACTGTACCCACCGTTTGCAACGGATTGTTGTTCGCATCCGAAATGTCGGGGACCGCGCCAGAGTGGATACGCGACCGCACAAGCGGGGGTAACAATGATTCCACAACAAAGTTGGGGCCTCCACCTGTATCAAGGACGGTGAGAAACCTCACCATAAACTGGGGATCAAGGCCAAGGTCGGCATAGACCTTATAATTGCCTTTGGCCAAGACCAAGACAATACCGGGAATCCGGGGATTTTTACTACGTATCCACGGGCGACGCAACACACCGAGGTGCGCAGAGTCCGCGTCAGCGGTGTCTTTCCTCGAGAGGAATTTGACCGGGGAGCGAGGCGAGGATGCCTCGGGCGCCAACAGCCTCGTTTTTGAGGACGCTTCTCCCAAAGGGGAGACTCCCTCAGTTAGTTTTCCGCCTTCGGCGGTGGGTTGGTTTCCTCGACAACGAGTGCTTCATCCCGTTGACAGGGGTTTCTATCCGCATAAGCGGGGGTTACAACGGATGGTTGCGTGATCTCCCGAATCGGGGTGTATGAAGCTTGCCGCGCACGCGGGGTCTGTGGTAGGGCATAACAAAAGTCCGTTTTAGCACGGAGGTAGGAAGCCGTCGGGACGGAACGTTCCTCCTCTGGAGTGAGGGCCTCATAATTTGCCACTACCTTGGCCATATCCTTCAGTGAACAAATACACTGAGGTGAGGTATGGCCATGGGCATAGCAAAGGTGGCAAATGAGAGCCAATACCGCGACACGCGGATTATTATTCCGAGTATCGGAGAAGCGAACCGCAGGGCGGGTGTCAGTCCATCCAGGCCGTTGATAACGGGATTGACCGTTTGAAAACGGGAGTCGTTGGGGTTGAACCCGACTGTTACCACCGTCCAAAACGGGGTCTTCCGTTCCAGTATCACGGGTCATCTCCGTCGTTGACGGTAAATCACTGGTGGGTATCGACACACCATCCTCCTGCACTAAATGCACGGTATCAAATCCCTGTCCAGGGTTCCCATCCGCGGTGAGCAGGAGTGAGGAAGCTTCGCTTTCTAGCAACAACGCCTTGGCGGATTTAGACCGATTGTTCGGAGTTCTTGCACGAAGTGCATCCCCTTCCCCTCGGGCGTGTTGGACCAGCTCGAGGTAGGTGATCCTCCGCTTGTCCTCCCGATAACGGGTAACTAAACTCCGGATTGCCGGGTCAAGACCATCGATGAACATGGTACTGCGCTCCCCAGCGGGGTATACGTTACCACATCTGTGGAAAGCCTTGTTAAGGCGCACCGATTAATCGGTCTCGGTCTCTCCAGCACGCTGGCTTGTATCTCGCAAAGCGAGGATAGCCTGCTGAATAGCGGTGTTAGTGGCGTAGGAGCGCAGAAGATACTGCACAGCCTCCGGCCAGCAAGTAATTCCTCCCTCGGAGGCACGAGAAGATCCTCTGACAGAGTTGTATTGGTCCTCCGCCACTCCCCGTAAGAAATACGGTAAAGCCAAATAGGCTTGTCCCTCATTCATACCGAGGATATCGGCCTCCGCTACAAAGCGGGATAGGAAATCCAGTACTAGGACTGGGTCCTCTCCAGTAAAATACTGGTTGCGGAGCGAGAGCTGCATTCGCTTAATGCATTCTCGCACCTTTCCCGTACCACGGGGCGTAAGTCCAAGTGACGAATCATCGAGCCGGTAGTACCGGTATGATAAAAGCTTCCGGTAATCCGGGTTTGTCGGTTTCTATTCCCGGAGACCGGGGTGTCTTCTCCCCTTCTGGCGGGTTCGGACCACAACTTCAGTGGCCGACGACCGCTTCGAGCGGGAGGAGTAGCCTCGCTTCTCGTCCTCCGAGTCGGAGTCCGAGGAGCTCGAGCTAACCGAATGATTTCGGGATGAGTCCGGCGATGTCGAAGAATCGGAGTCCGAATATTTTCGGTGGTGTTTCCGTGGATGACGGCGTTTCTTCTTCCCAGCAAGCTGGTCGTTGTGCGATGCCTCGTTTACCGGATCATCCGGGGATGGTTTGTCCATGAGGACGAACTGCTCCAGCGTCTCCAGGCGGGCACCAATCCGATCAAATCGGGCTTCAACTCCTTCGATGAAGGTGGCGGGTTGTCCCAAACTCTCCAACACGGAGTTGAAGTCAGACCGTAAAATACGGAGTTCCTCGGCGACCTCCTTTACGGGGGTTGCCAAGACCACCTCTTGGAGGGATTTTATTTCCCCTACAAGGGTGTCATGGGCGGTCCACAGAGCGCGGACCTGGGATTCCAGGGAAATCCCCTGGGGGTGTTATCGCCCGTTCCACGGGGGCTTGAAGCCGCGACAGCGGGAGCAGGCTGGGGTGCCTGGGGCACTGCGACAACAGCCAGAGTCGATGCTGCACTCCCCTGCGGGGGTGATAACGAGGGCAAAAGAAGGTTCCGGGGTTCTCGGTCGGGGGTATCATTCCACAATGAAGCGGCGCCGGCACGTCTGGAACTTGTCCGTATAGGGATACGGGGTACGAACCGAACTTCGGAAGTGTTCGCGTTGTCGCGAGAGCGACTACGCGTAACCACTGGCTCCGCATTGGAGGGATTTCTCGACATGAGAAAATACCGTTACGACGGGAAACGATCACGGAACTTCCGATAAATAAAAACAAACCTCGTAAGAGGGAAAACAAAAACCGATTCTAAGTCAGGAGACCACTTTGTGGTGCAATGCCCCAAAGCGGAAAAACACCGAAAGACGTTCGGGATCTTCCTCTCACGAGGTGAACTCAGTTGGGTAGAGCCCTCCCAGAGGTGTCACGGCGAAGCCGGTTTGTAAGACCAGGGATACCTATCGCGACTCGCGAAGGGAGGTGAAGGCGAAGAATTGGTATCCACGTGAGCGGGGTGTGATCCCCAGTAGAGGTATATTTCCACGTAAGTGGGAGTGTGTGAGCGGATGCGCACACGAGGGCCGCGGATAGCGGGAGGTGCTACCATAAAAAGGGGAAAAAGTAAGGGCGAAGAGTAGCAAGAGAGGACGAAGTGAGTCGCGAGAGCGACGGGGGCGAACGGCGATTCCGGTAACAATATCCCTATACAGGGCGAAACGCCAATGCAATTGGAGCAATTATACTCCCAGTGATGGGTCCCTTTAGATGTGCAAGGGGGTTAGATGTCCCGTGGTTTACGGCGTTTGCCTCCAAGGAGGAGTAGAGCACGCGCGCAAGCGGCAACAACTAGAGCCAATTCCCCAGGTTGGGGTCCTTTGTTGCGGAAGGTTTACTGGTGCGACGGCAGTACGCCGTTGCACTAAGTACTAGCTTCCCAGAAATGGGTGTGAAAATAATAAATAATATTAACTAAAATACTCCACATTTCGTGGCAACATCCACTACTGTGGCCAACCGCCAATTGACCCAAAACCGTGTCCCACGTGTCCATATCCACCATAGTGGGGCGTAGTTCATATACACACTACACAACTGATATTATCGGGAAAGCGTTCAAGTACCAAGAATCCCTCCCTGAGGGCGTTGCACTATACAAATTGCCAACGGGCTAGATCCCTGCTAGCGATTATCCATATGTCTGGATCGCAATCCATCTCAGCATCAGCATGCAGGTTACGGCATCCGCAGATTGATACATTCTATACTTAAAATGATGATCAAAGCCCGTCAATATCCCTTCATTCACATCAAAATAGTATAGCCAGCCCAATTCAACTAGGAACGCTTGATAACTCGTAACCAAACGAATCATCTTCTGGCGCAAACGTATCCCTAGCCCAGCAATTACCAGTTCTTGCACACCAACAAGATGTTACCACTCCTGGTATATCACCAGCTCCACAACCATCAAACCTACCTCTCTTATCAATGGAATTGAATGATAATCTTCATTACACATTCCAATCTGAGGGAGAAGATAATGACAATTCGTACCTTCCAGGTAGCCACGAAAAATCAGATAAGAACGAAAGTAACACGGATCAGGACTTATCTTGCATAGACATTGCTTCGCTTATTTCAGAACAAGAACTCCGTCTATTGCACGTCGAAAATGCAATGTGACCTCATTCTGGGTTTTATAGTATGTCATGTAACGCGACGGATGCGCGTCAAATTGCTGTCGAAGACATATGGTCATCTCTTTTCTGTGACAATCTTGATACAATGATGGATGATATTCTAGACTCATGGGGTTGAAATCAACGTAGCTGCCATGCATAATGTGATGCTAATCTTAAACGCACATGCCATGGAAGAATAGGTGGTTTAACGAAATGGGAATACGGTGCCCCTTTTCAACAAGTTTCAATCGATATTGATGGAATTAATAATATGCTCGGAACATGGTTTATGTCTGAAGCCAACCACATTTTGGATAATCTGGTGTAAGAAGTTCCACATAAACGACAAGCATGCGTGGCAAAGAATTTGTCTAGGCTTGGCGTTCTGGATGTATTTCTACCAGAACATATCTTGCTGAAAATAACATCAAATGTTAATCGAGTTCTAAGAATTAGAGGGAAGAAAGCTGTGCCATTGGAATTAAAAGGAGTTTTAATTCTACATGTGTTGGCGGTATCATATTCCTCAACAGTTGGTACTATTACTGCGAAGTAAAACCAAGAATGTTTCTTTCAGATGGTCATTTCAAGCTCAAGGTATTCGGAAGTATGATCGGCGCTCTCTTGCACAGCTGAAAGGAGACAAAGAGTTGAACAAATGGGGGACGGCTGGTCAAAATATCCACAAAGAGCGAATGCGATTATAACAGAGCTTGAAGATGAGTTTGCCGCCGTAAATCGTCTCCTCCTCTATGTTCGAGGAGTCACTACCTTTAGTCTCGATGACGACCATCAGAGACTTCGCTCACGCTCTGCGGCGCAACTAACGACTATGTCTAAAGTCAATAATCCACAAAAGTCCCTGGGTCCTGTGAATAATGCAATGAGTTCATCCCTGAACCCAGTGTTCTTGGCCAGTCACTATTCTAGACCACGTGAAAAGATAACGGACGTATGGGAAAGATTAATAAGACTCATTGAAGGTGCATCAAACACTAGACCTGTGAGACATATGGTGGACGCAATTTTTGCTTCTGATCGAGTATTCAATTCTAAAGCCACTATCGACTTTATTAACGACAGAATCAGGGAACTGGTATTGGAACGCATAAGAGAAGCCTTGACTATCCATTTGTCTTTGGGGACGGCCCTATAAGGAGGTATCACAAGGGCATGGTTACCAGCGAGCGCGGTTGTCGAGCTATCTATAGGGCACGCCGGAAGCCTACGACTGTGTCAGGGAGACCTGTAGAAGCCGTCGTATACCGCGAAAGAAACAATGACCGTTTGTTTTCGGCTAATAGGTTCACATTGATCCCGAAAGCAGGGTATGAAACGCCGAAGACTGCGGTTGAAAGAGAGATCTTTCACTTTGTTTTTGATGACTCTATTGCTCGACCAACATATTTGTAGTGCTGACTATGATGTGATGGACACAGTGGCAAGGTTAAAAGTCAGACAGGTATTATCGAATGTTGACGAGGTGAGCTTGCTGCAGTCAGAAGACCCAGGTTGGTTCCTAGCCCAAGCACTTCAGTTTACGTCGCGCACTTCACAAACCTTTCTCTGCGCACTATGTGACGATGATCAGAATAATAAGGAATCATTATCATTTCTGGTGAGTGCGAAACACGTTGAATACAGTTATGTCAGCTTTCCGAATAATGAAGAGGAAACGAAGCAATGCTTGCTATCAAAGTTGATAATTCTCTGTCATTCATTGAATTTCCAAACAAAAACTGCCCCCAGTACCAAGGACCAACAGGAAGCTTATAATTCTGTAACAACTGCAACCATCGAAAGCCTTCAGAGTAATACCAAGAGTGAAATTCTCGTGCTACTGAGTTCTGTAGGGCACAGACAATCCCAAGTGCTTCGTAAGTCGCAACTGATCAACAAAGTTCTGCAACTGAAAGTGGATATCGAGGCTGGTAGTGTTGAGCTGACAACCACGGCAGCGCAGAGCTTAACTCCATCGCAAGAAAAGGATGCGAAGAGGCAACACCTTCTTGGTAGTCTTTATCGGGCATCTTTTGCATCGTGGATTATGAAGCCGCTTGTCAGTACTGCAGGAATGAAAAAAGGTAGCTTCAATGAATCACAGGTTTCGAAGGCTTTTCCTGCATTCTTTGAGGCAAAAATGGTGGTTCCTGGGAGTAACTTACATTTGGAAGACAGACAGCTACAAGCACAAAAGTATAGGATTGAGTACATACAGACAACGGGGCTTGTTTCATCTCGCAGAGACCCTATGGTCTCTGACAGTCCGGATGCAGTTTTATGCTTTACGGACATGGATGAAATGCTGCACGTTTGCGCCATGGAGATAAAAACCATGACATTTCTGAGCACTGTCGATGGGTCAAAACAGCGACGACATGACTACGCCGCCATATCTCATATCATGAATGTTGGTCAAAACGAAGAGTCGATCAAGCTCTTCGACAAGCTGCTACCTTCGCCAAAGTACCGTGTTCAGTGTTTGGATCACGCTGTTTCTCTCAATCTTAAAAATCTTATGTTTGTCCAGGCAAACGGAAGCAATGTGGGGGTTGCTGGTGTTATTTATGTTACCATAGTGCACTTTAATCACACGCTAACGTCTATCTATAGTTATCTCCTTGCTGCTGTTCGTGTGGGTGCATTTGAGCGGATTTAGAGAGATGCATCCGAAATAACGAGCGCGTACGATGATCTACTGCAGACCTCTCATGCATCTGATTTGAGTTCATTCGCATCGTACTACAGTTTGAGCCAGGCTTACCGGTCTCTCGCACGCAGCACTGGCACACGTAGTCCTGTGCGAATGATTCCTCCTACAGCATGTGTTTATTGGAACTACTCAAAGGTGGTGTTGATGGATTTAGTAGAGCTATGCCAAGGTTTTGGTACACAAATGTTGGCAAGAACCAGATCGTGAGCATCATTGGGCGATTATTGTCCACTCAAGTGAACAATGCGGCTATTTTTCATTATGATAAGAACAGTCTGAAAGGTTATCGTGAACTGAGAAAACATGTCGCCAGATGTTCGTCATTTGCTGAATTCGCGCGACATTTGGCCAAAGAGTACGTTGAAAATGCCGAGGCGAAGGTAAGGATGTCAAGCTGTGCAAGCAATAATGGGAAAGCATGAACGTCAGGAATAGACTTCGTGCCAGTTTTAATAGCGCCTATGTATCGCGGCAATATCGTTGAGACGTACAATCTGGCAGATGGCAAACAACGAAGACTAGCAAACAAAGAACTGCATAAGAAGGTGAGGGGAAAGCACACCTATTGCTCATTGTGTTCATATAGTCGTACTATCAGCAATAACGGAAAGAAGTACAGAAAGAAAGGAGGTTTGAGGCAGAGACAGTGGTGCAGCGTTTGCCGACAGGCCATCTGCTCACAATGTTGGCATTTGTGGCATTCAAAAAAAAACATTGAAGAGGGCAGAAATACCCGAAAATGAGCTCCATAAGCTGCTCAGTCAAACTCAGTAGCTGCTTCTCTCAGTGAATGACTCATGAATATCAATCGAAAGAATATCCGAAAGAACACCACGTAAAATAATTCCAAGATATTCACCGGCTGGTACATATGAGTATTTACCAAAAGACACTCGGTCGTTCCCCTCCCACGATCTAAAATAAAGAAAATTTGGTCTTTTCCCCGATGAGTTCGTAATGTACAATACAGATGCCATTTTTTCTCGTTAAACAACATGAAATCGTCCGTGGGATAATCTATGATCTCATCGATTCCCATGATAATGTATTCCTACATGATCGTAATATTTATGATTCCGAAAACCTTGGAAAGCCCTTTCATGACTTGTCCTTCGATCCCAGGGTACGAATACAGAGAGCGGGGTTCAAAAGCAGAGCACGAGGAGCAAGAATGCTCACGTAGATTATTGCGATGCGGAGAGTCCGTGAACTCCATATGTCGGCGAGATTGCGATAGCTGTCGAGTAGGTTCATACTCTTCATTTCGATGATGATGGGGTGATCTACTGCTATGGAAGTTTGAGAACGGTTTGGCAAAATGAGGATGGCGCTTAACATGATCATTTTTGAATCCGCATGGGAGTGGGAGAGTGATGAATAGGTTCCTCTGGGTGATAGCGTAGGTGATGTCACCTCGTTGGCGGGTGTTTCTCACCCTATCTTGGGACTCAGTCACCCTGTTAGGGTGAAATGGGACCTTGTCACATTGATTTCACCCTGCAAAAAGGTGACCAAAATTGGTCACTTTACGGGAACGGGGTTAAGATAACTCCAAGAGAAAAGGAAATGAATGACTACATTGAACTTATTGTTATGAACAATTTACCGTTCATAATTGTCGAGGATGCCAACTTTCGAAAGTTTTAGAAGCACAGTAAACATTTTTTGCGTTCCACAATTCCCAAGACAATGATTAGATTGAGAGAAATGTTGGAAAAGAGAATTACGGTTTAGTTGCATAGTACTAAGCTTTGAGCTATAATTCACGATTTATGGACATGTGGGGGCGTACAACACATTGGTTGCATTGCATCGTATGTTCTGAAGAAACAAACAACCTATTAGCAGTCTAGTACAGATCATGGCAAACTTGTGGCGCTTGTAGTACTTTTTTGCAGCCCAATGGCACATGTTGAGTCGGAGGAACACTTCTCTCTGATGTTCTGAACGACTGTTTTTTTGGAAATTGTCGATTTCACAGCTGCAACGCATGCCAAACATATCAAAAATGTGTTTCGCTTCTACGATGTAGACGTATCATCCTAGGTGATCTGTCAAGTGGCTGATGTTAACAGAAAGGTTGCTTGCTTGCTTAACATTCGCTTTGTTGGATGCAAAAGTCATTTGCTAAATATGGAAGTTAACTACATAGTGGAAATGACTGTTGATCTTGCTTAAATGCTAGCGCTTGTTCATAAGACTAACTATGGCAAACTGCAAACAGAAACTCCGTAACGCTCCTCTTTTGCGGAATAATATAGACCTCCGTCCTGTTTCCCACAACAAAACTAGGTGGTCTGGCAAAAAAAACATGCTGCAACGTTTTTTCTGAATCCGAAATGAGCTTATAGAAGTAAGCAATGACATAAGATCGCATTTTAACATTAACTCTAGTGTAAATTTCAGATGCAAGTGGAACAATACTGCACACAACTGCAACAAATTGACCTTGCTACACGAGAGTTACAGACGAGAAAACTTTCCCTCTCCTACTGTCAAAATGTTTTGGACTGTTTGGTTGCTGATTTTCGCTCTGGGTTTAGATATTCCAGTTCTCTTTTTCATTTTTTTTCTTGAAGAACAAATATATTGGATGTGAATCTAAAATTTTACAGGAATGTATGTTTGAAATCGGTGTATGTAAGATACAAGAAAACTGCGTTGCAGCTATGTTGGCAGCTGAAAAGAATGCTTGGGTTTGTTAGTTACACTCTGTCAGTGGCACGGATGATGAAGATGGTTTCAAAAATGCAACATCAATGCAGTATTACAAAAAGCATTTGAATCACTATAGTCGTCGAAGGAAAGTGTCAGACTCTCTTTACATGAACTATGATTTTATATTAGAGTCAGTGGCCCAGGTGAAACGTTTGTCGTGTATTGCAGACAAGATTCTCACCGACAATTGGATGAGAATTTGTCCGCAAGTGTTTGAAGCTGTTTTGTTTCTTCGCGTAAATTGCCGCTTCTGGGAAGTTGGACTGGTTAAGGAGGCAATGGGAATGGTTTTATTAGACGACAGCTAAGAAAAACAATATGGTTTCTATGATAGTTGGTTTTAAGGTGACAGATTGCAATCCCATTGCTTCATTCCGGAAGATTCCAATCTGATGGGAATGTAGCTAAGACGATTGCACTCTGATGGGCAGTAAAGCAATGCAATTGCAATCGCGAATTGGATTTCCCATCAGATTTGCAATCCCCTCCCCCTCGGATTGCTTCCATCCCTCGTAGTACCCTTCCACACAAGGGTAAATTGGAACAAAGGGTAATTTCGAACAGCATCCAAGACCCTTCTGCAAACTGGATCCCTGCTAACAGTATGTAGTGCAACGCCCTCAGGGAGGGATTCTTGGTACTTGACCGCTTTCCCGATATTATCGGTTGTGTAGTGTGTGTATGAACTACGCCCCACTATGGTGGATATGGACACGTGGGACACGGTTTTGGGTCAATTAGCGGTTGGCCACAGTAGTGGATGTTGCCACGAAATGTGGAGTATTTTAGTTGATTTTATTTATTAATTTCACACCCATTTCTGGGAAGCTAGTACTTAGTGCGACGGCGCACTGCCGTCGCACCAGTAAACCTTCCCCAACAAGGGACCCCAACCTGGGGAATTGGCTCTAGTTGTTACCGCTTGCGCGCGTGCTCTACTCCTCCTTGGAGGCAAACGCCGTAAACCACGGGACATCTAACCCCCTTGCACATCTAAAGGGACCCATCACTGGGAGTATAATTGCTCCAATTGCATTGGCGTTTCGCCCTGTATAGGGATATTGTTACCGGAATCGCCGTTCGCCCCCGTCGCTCTCGCGACTCACTTCGTCCTCTCTTGCTACTCTTCGCCCTTACTTTTTCCCCTTTTTACGGTAGCACCTCCCGCTATCCGCGGCCCTCGTGTGTGCATCCGCTCACACACCCCCACTTACGTGGAAACATACCTCTACTGAGGATCACACCTCGCTCACGCGGATACCGATTCTTCGCCTTCACCTCCCTCCGCAAGTCGCGACAGGTCTCCCTGGGTTTATAAACCGGCTTCGCCGTGACACCTCTGGGAGGCCTCTACCCAACTGAGTTCACCTCGTGAGAGGAAGATCCCGAAAGTCTTTCGGTGTTTTTTTCCCCTTTGGGGCATTGCACCACAAAGTGGTCTCCTGACTTAGAATCGGTTTTTGTTTTCCCTCTTACGAGGTTTGTTTTTATTTACCGGAAGTTCCGTGATCGTTTCCCGTCGTAACGGTATTTTCTCATGTCGAGAAATCCCTCCAATGCGGAGCAAGTGGTTACGCGTAGTCGCTCCCGCGACAACGCGGACACTTCCGAAGTTCGGTTCGTACCCCGTATCCCTATACGGAAAAGTGCAGACGTTCCGGCGCCGCTTCATTGTGGAATGATACCCCCGACCGGGAACCCCGGAACCTTCTTTTGCCCTCGTTATCACCCCCGCAGGGGAGTGCAGCATCGACTCCGACTGTTGTCACAGTGCCCCAGGCACCCCAGCCTGCTCCCGCTGTCGCGGCTTCAAGCCCCCGTGGAACCGGCGATAACACCCCCCAGGGGATGTCCCTGGAATCCCAGGTCCGCGCTCTGTGGACCGCCCGTGACACCCTTGTAGGGGAAATAAAACCACTCCAAGAGGTGGTCTTGGCAATCCCCGTAAAGGAGGTCGCCGAGGAACTCCGTATTTTATGGTTTGACGTCAACTCCGTGTTGGAGAGTTTGGGACAACCCGCCACCTTCATCGAAGGAGTTGAAGCCCGATTTGATCGGATTGGTGCCCGCCTGGAGACGCTGGAGCAGTTTGTTCTCATGGACAAACCATCCCCGGATGATCCGGTAAACGAGGCATCGCACAACGACCAGCTTGCTGGGAAGAAGAAACGCCGTCATCCACGGAAACACCACCGAAAATATTCGGACTCCGATTCTTCGACATCGTCAGACTCATCCCGAAACCATTCGGTTAGCTCGAGCTCCTCGGACTCCAACTCGGAGGACGAGAAGCGAGGCTACTCCTCCCACTCGAAGCGGTCATCGGCCACTGAAGGTGTGGTCCAAACCCGCCAGAAGGGGAGAAGACACCCCGGTCTCCGGGAATAGAAACCGACAAACCCGGATTACCGGAAGCTTTTATCATACCGGTACTACCGGCTCGATGATTCGTCACTTGGACTTACGCCCCGTGGTACGGGAAAGGTGCGAGAATGCATTAAGCGAATGCAGCTCTCGCTCCGCAACCAGTATTTTACTGGAGAGGACCCAGTCCTAGTACTGGATCTCCTATCCCGCTTTGTAGCGGAGGCCGATATCCTCGGTATGAATGAGGGACAAGCCTATTTGGCTTTACCGTATTTCTTACGGGGAGTGGCGGAGGACCAATACAACTCTGTCAGAGGATCTTCTCGTGCCTCCGAGGGAGGAGTTACTTGCTGGCCGGAGCCTATGCAGTATCTTCTGCGCTCCTACGCCACAAACACCACTATTCAGCAGGCGATCCTCGCTTTGCGAGATACACGCCAGCGTGCTGGAGAGACCGAGACCGATTACTCGGTGCGCCTTAACAAGGCTTTCCACAGATGTGGTAACGTATACCCGCTGGGGAGCGCAGTACCATGTTCATCGATGGTCTTAACCCGGCAATCCGGAGTTTAGTTACCCGTTATCGGGAGGAAAAGCGGAGGATCACCTATCTCGAGCTGGTCCAACACGCCCGAGCGGAAGGGGATGCACTTCGTGCAAGAACTCCGAACAATCGGTCTAAATCCGCCAAGGCGTTGTTGCTGGAAAGCGAAGCTTCCTCACTCCCGCTCACCGCGGATGGGAACCCTGGACAGGGATTTGATACCGTGTATTTAGTGCAGGGGGATGGTGTGCCGATACCCACCATTGATTTACCGTCAACGACGGAGATGACCCGTGATACGGGAACGGAAGACCCCGTTTTGTACGGTGGTAACAGTCGGGTCCAACCCCAACGACTCCCGTTTTCAAACGGTCATTCCCGTTATCAACGGCCTGGATGGACTGACACCCGCCCTGCGGTTCGCTTCTCCGATACTCGGAATAATAATCCGCAGGTCACGGTATTGGCTCTCATTTGCCACCTGTGCTATGCCCATGGCCATACCTCACCTCAGTGTATTTGTTCACTGAAGGATATGGCCAAGGTAGTGGCAAATTATGAGGACCTCACTCCAGAGGAGAAACGTTCCGTCCCGACGGCTTCCTACCTCCGTGCTAAAACAGATTTTTTTATGCCCTACCACAGATCCGGCGTGCGCGGCAAGCTTCATACACCCCGATTCGGGAGATCACGTAACCATCCGTTGTAACCCCCGCTTATGCGGATAGAAACCCCTGTCAACGGGATGAAGCACTCGTTGTCGAGGAAACCAACCCACCGCCGAAGGCGGAAAACTAACTGAAGGAGTCTCCCCTTTGGGAGAAGCGTCCTCAAAAACGAGGCTGTTGGCGCCCGAGGCGTCCTCGCCTCGCTCCCCGGTCAAAGTCCTCTCGAGGAAAGACACCACTGACGTGGACTCTGCGCACCTCGGTGTGTTGCGTCGCCCGTGGATACGGAGTAAAAATCCCCGGATCCCCGGTAGAGTCTTGGTCTTGGCCAAGCGCAATTATAAGGTCTATGCCGACCTTGGCCTTGATCCCCAGTTTATGGTGAGGTTTCTCACCGTCCTTGATACAGGTGGAGGCCCCAACTTTGTTGTGGAATCATTGTTACCCCCGCTTGTGCAGTCTCGTATCCACTCTGACGCGGTCCCCGACATTTCGGATGCGAACAACAATCCGTTACAAATGGTGGGCACAGTGGACCTCGTCGTGAGACTTGGTACCTCTCTGGTGAAGTTGGACTTCATCGTTTGCCGTTCAATTGCAGCACCAGTCATACTGGGATGTGATTACTGCGACAGATTTGTCGACGCAATCAGGCCCCGCCCCAGGCGTGTAGAACTTGACGACGGATCGTCGGTTCCGATTGTTCGCCGCCCGCTAAAGCGGTCCTCTCGGAAACAAGTTCCGCTCCCTGCTGCGCAGGAACCATCGCCCGCGTCCCGCAAGTCTACAAAGCTCCGCGTCGCTGCCTCGGTTTCTATACCACCTGAGTCCCAAGTCTGGGTGCAGGTAAATTCCCGTCAACACGGTCTTCGGGTTATACGACCCCTCGCCTCGTTGTACGAGAAATCCCAGCTGGCGCTGGCTAATGGAATTGTCTCCATATCCCCGGATGTTCCTTTCCGGATATTGGTTGCCAACCTTGGCAAACACCCCCAGTACCTGGTAAAACACCAAGTAATTGGGAGTGTAACCCCCCATCCTATGGGAATGCTGCCAAGGAAGATGACAGCCGCCGATGTACTCGGAGTTACCACCTCTTCTGAGGAGCTCGCCCCACTGTCCGAAGACGTCAAGTCTAAGGAGGGGGAGGAAACCCCTACTTCAGCATCGAACACACAGAGTAACTCGGAATTGCGAACCACACCTGTTCCACAGGACAATGCTCCATCGAGCAACGACCGGATTGATCCGGAAAAAGCACTTGAAGCGCTGGACTTCAGCCACATGCCAGAGTCGCACCGCGACAAACTCCGTACAATGTTACGGGAATTCACCACAATCTGGGATGGCTTGCTTGGCGAGATTAATGCAACGGAACACCGGATCGATTTAATCCCCGGTGCGCGACCGGTTGCACAACCCCCTTACAGGGCAGGTCCGAAAGCTCGGGAAGAGGAGCAGTCCCAAGTGGACAAGATGCTCCGCGCAGGTGTGATTGAGCCCGCTCAATCACCCTGGGCATCCCCAGTTGTACTGGCTTTAAAGGCCGATGGAACCTGGAGGTTCTGTGTCGACTACCGCCGGCTCAATGCCGTGACTGTTAGGGACACGTACCCTATCCCTCATATGGACGAGTGTATTGACTCCCATGGAGACGCCACCGTGTTCACGGCCCTCGATGCCAATTGGGGATATTGGCAAGTACCCGTCAGACAAGAGGATCGCGACAAACCCGCATTCACCTGCCACGCAGGAACGTACCGCTTCAAGCGGATGCCATTTGGTTTAACCAACGCCCCTGCCACCTTTCAGCGTGCAGTAGATATTCTACTCAACCGCTTTAAGTGGCGGACTTGTCTGGTCTACCTTGATGATATTATCATCTTCTCCAACTCGTTGGACGACCATCTCACTCACGTCCGAGACGTGCTGACCGTACTCCGCGATGCGGGAATTACCCTCAAGTTGAGGAAATGCGAGTTTTGCACAGATACTGTGAGGTATCTGGGTCACATTATCCGTCCTGGACGGTTAGCGATCGCGAAAGCTCGAGTCAAATCCCTCGTTGAGGCGAAAGAGCCCCGTAATCAAACGGAACTGCGCTCCTTTTTGGGGCTGGTCAACGTCTATCGACGGTTTATCCCGAACTTCTCGGAAACCGCGGCGCCCCTGAACGCGTTGTTGCGGAAGGGGCACCCCCCAAAACTGGGAACATTTACGCCCGAGCAATCGGAAGCTTTTAGCTCCTTGAAGGAGGCTGTCACATCAGCACCAATCCTACATCTCCCAAAACTTGGGTTGCCATACTCCGTAGATACGGACTCCAGCGACTACCAATTCGGGTGTGCTCTTTTTCAAACCATCCCCGAGGGGGAACGACATCCAATGGGTTATTGGTCACGTTCGCTCAATGCTCATGAGCGGAACTACTCCGTATCGAAGAAAGAGTGCCTCGCCGTCGTATGGGCAATGACCACTCTGCGCCCCTACCTTATGGGAGTTCACTTCACCGTGTACACGGATCATTCCTAATTGAGGTGGTTGATGAATATCTCCGACCCGTCGGGAAGCCTCATGCGCTGGAGACTCCGCCTCGCGGAATATGAATTTCAAGTCATTTATAAAAATGGCGCGCAGAACACCCAAGCCGATGCCCTGTCGCAGTTACCCACAACTGGGGAAGCACTCCCAACGGAAGATGATGAAGTCCCATGTTTCATGGCCATAGACCCGGATGATCCGGAATGTGCCGTCGAGGCTGGGCCAGAAAACTGGGACGAGGATGCTGACTTTGACGAACTACTCGCGTCGCGAGATGAATCTGACAACCCGTTACAGGGAAACTTTGTACCGGTATCACCGGAAGAAATGATCCGAGAACAATTCGGCGACCAATTCTGTACGAGGATTCGTGCCCGTCTTAACGGTGGTGAAGGTATCCCTTTCGAGGTAAACGACAAAGGCTACCTCGTAAGGAAGGTCGAAGCCCGCCCACAGATTGTGGTACCTCATTCCCTGCAGTCGCGGGTGTTACATCTATCACACTACGCCCCCATTGGAGGTCACCCAGGTGGGAGGAAACTCTACCTAACCCTGCGAAGGGATTTCTATTGGCCTGGTATGGCGGTGGATTGCTACGCAACTGTGCGGTTTTTTAGCGAATGCGCGAAGAATCGCGTCAAGCTCCGCAAAAATGCGAAGAAGATGAAACTCCTCCCCGCAAGGGCGCCGCTCGAGTTTATTGCGATCGATATTCTCGGACCATTACTCACCACGAAACGTGGAAACAAGTTTCTACTTGTCATTACCGACCGCTTTTCTAAGCTGGTACGGACTGTCCCTCTTCGGAGGATAACCGCTCTCACGGTGGCCCAGGCTCCGGTGACGCACTGGATTTTCGTCTCCGGTCCCCCTGTGGAGGTGCTCTCCGATAACGGGAAGCAGTTCGTGAGCAAGTTCTTCCAGGATGCTTGTCGCATCCTGGATGTCAAGAACTTGTTCACGACTACCTACCATCCCCAGTGTAGTGGGCAAGTTGAACGGTTTAACCGGACGTTACTCGCGGCGTTACGTTCCTACGTCGCAGACCACCCAAAGAACTGGGACATGTACGCTGATGCAGTAATCTACGCGTACAATACGCAGGTACACCGGACTACCGGAGTTTCACCATTCGAGTTGGTTCTATCTAGAACACCCCCGCCTGTTTCGCTGGAACCCCAAGCTACCTTGGACAATTTCCCATCAGTGGATATCTACCGGCAGCAATGGAAGCAATGGCTTTCCAAGCTGGTACCCGCTGCGCGGAATTCTATGGCATGGGCCCAAGCCGCTTACAAGCGGGATTTTGATGCTCGCTTGCGAGGGAAACTGTCCCTGATTCGGGCGAATAACTACGTCTTCATCAGGAAGGAGTACTACAACCTGGAACGGGAGAAGCGCCATAAACTCTCGCCTGTGGCAGATGGACCATTCAAGGTCATCTCTGTAAACACCGACACTGTCGTGGTAGAGATGGGCGACACGCACGAACGGATTTCCCATGATCGTGTTGTCCTTGCCCCTCCTCCCTCGTCAGAGGTAGTCCTGGATCCAGGCAACCCCGTTTCTACGGACTCTGCAACACCGGAATCATCCGGGAGTACTTGGCCTACGGTACTACCACACCCAAGCCGGGGACTCTCAGACCTACCGACCCTGTCGTACTCACCAGCTCAGCCCGGTAATTTGGGCCTCTCAGCGCCCGCCCCTACCGCGCCCGCCCCACTGGCGCGCATTTATACCCGCCAAGCGGGGAATTTTATCCCTTATCCCGCCGCTCCGTCTAAGGAGGGAGAGGAGAACACTCGTTTTCGAGGAACGATATCGCCGTCGCAACGGGAAACACACCGTAACATACGGAACACTGACCGTGGAGCACGGAGTATGTCACTTGACACTAATCCCCCGTTTCCGGGTGGTGCTGTGCAACAGGAACCAGACGCGCAGGCCCCGCAAAAGCGGCAAATACACCGTTTATCACGGGAAAACGAGAAGCCTCCCTCCAATATCGCAGCAGCGGAAATGCAATCGCCCGATCCATCCCCGGAGGCATCGCCACAAACGCGGGAAATATACCGTGCTACACGGGAAGTTGAAGCGCAACTACCGCACACCCCTGCCAGGGAAGGATCCCCGATAAGGGAGTATGGTGACGATTGCCCCCAATCCCCTGGGCAGAGCGATGCATCGAAGCCGTCATGGGCGGAAGCCCCCGCGGAAGCGGTTCAATTAGGTCCAGCAGACCCGCGCCCCGCGGAGAAGAGGCGCACAGATACGCCAGCCTCACAGGGAAATACCGACACCCATCTTGGGGAAAAAGGCAGCCAAGCCGCAGTCGAAGCCTGAGGCCCTGGCTCGCAAGCACCGGAAACGCCTCCCGTCATGGACGGAATCGAAGCCCCCGCTCCGGGGAATAATTTGCGCCAACCCCCGCAACGCTGCGGCGAAGAACCGAGGAACTCGGGAAAAACGCGCGCCATCGCACGCTCGAAACCGGTCGTACCGGACGCTGCTCCTCCTCATGGAGATGGTGCACCGCGCTTAGCGGCTATTCCCCTGAAAAGGGTTTCATCGGCACCTGCCCGGCACCCCCCAAAGGGGAATTTGGACCAAAATACCGGTGTAACGGAGTTAGCCCCAGGCAACCCGTCAGTAACCGGGGACACCATGGCGTAGCCGGAACGTATGGTGCAGAGCGCTCGTGCACCTGGCAGGGAGGCGGAACGCTTACCAATCACCGTGTCGCACGAGACCCCGCAGGGGATGTCGCAAACGCCGTTCCCGCATACGTGGCAAAGACATTGCAAGCTCGCGGTTCGCGAAGAATACCGCACTCGCGAAGTTCAAGTCCCCCGCCGGTTGGCGGTTCGCCCGGCCTACCGTGAAGACGGGAACAACGAAACCCCTCTGGGGAACGACGTGCCGGTGAAAACCGTGACGCCACACACCCTCTTGAGGTATATTTTCCCGCATGAGCAGCGGCCACTAGGACAGCGCATGGCAACGCCGGAGACATCGCCGACAACCCGGATGGGGGGCAATATACCGCACAGCGGACAGCCCTCGCAAGGGAATACAACCACCACCCGGCACGGCCGGCAGGTCTACGAACGAGAGTTCGTAGTAGACCGACTTGTCGGACACACCTGGGACCAGGATGGTATTCTACAATACCGCGTCCGCTGGTACGGGTATGACCCCAGTGAGGATACGTGGGAGCCAATTGAACACCTCCCACGGTCGCAGGTCGTGCGATACCACCGTCAAACGGGAACTGCAGCCCCAGCTACCCTGGTTAATGCCCAAGTAGGGTAACATTGCCGCGCGAGCGGAGGGCAATAGGAAAGGATAGCAAGGCCAGGTCCGTCGAACACGGGGAACTCAAACGAGAATCACCGTTCTAAACGGGAACGTTTATTCAAGGGAGCAGCTAGATCCCCACACACTATACTACACTAGCTGGCTATGCCAGGAGAGAAGAATCGGAGACGGCGCACGCGCTTTTATCACCCATTTTCGTCTCGGAACCCTCCGCGTCTGCGGTCGTTTTCCCGTCTTAGGGGGCGGATATGTAGTGCAACGCCCTCAGGGAGGGATTCTTGGTACTTGAACGCTTTCCCGATATTATCGGTTGTGTAGTGTGTGTATGAATTACGCCCCACAATGGTGGGTATAGACACGTGGGACACGGTTTTGGGTCAATTAGCGGTTGGCCACAGTAGTGGATGTTGCCACGAAATGTGGAGTATTTTAGTTGATTTTATTTATTAATTTCACACCCATTTCTGGGAAGCTAGTACTTAGTGCGACGGCGCACTGCCGTCGCACCAGTAAACCTTCCCCAACAAGGGACCCCAACCTGGGGAATTGGCTCTAGTTGTTACCGCTTGCGCGCGTGCTCTACTCCTCCTTGGAGGCAAACGCCGTAAACCACGGGACATCTAACCCCCTTGCACATCTTAAGGGACCCATCACTGGGAGTATAATTGTTCCAATTGCATTGGCGTTTCGCCCTGTATAGGGATATTGTTACCGGAATCGCCGTTCGCCCCCGTCGCTCTCGCGACTCACTTCGTCCTCTCTTGCTACTCTTCGCCCTTACTTTTTCCCCTTTTTACGGTAGCACCTTCCGCTATTCGCGGCCCTCGTGTGCGCATCCACTCACACACCCCCACTTACGTGGAAACATACCTCTACTGAGGATCACACCTCGCTCACGCGGATACCGATTCTTCGCCTTCACCTCCCTCCGCAAGTCGCGACAGGTGTCCCTGGTCTTACAAACTGGCTTCGCCGTGACACCTCTGGGAGGGCTCTACCCAACTGGGTTCACCTCGTGAGAGGAAGATCCCGAACGTCTTTCGGTGTTTTTCCCCTCTGGGGCATTGCACCACACAGTATTAGATTTACAAAGGCTTAATCTTTTCGAGATGAGCTCTGATTAGTAGCCACTTATGTGAGACTTCTTGCCCTTCACGTCTTACACTCAATCTTCCTACACTTCCTTGTTCAACATCCTCATACACCACACGATATCTCTCAAGTATTCCTACTCTCAGATACCATAGCAACAGTTTAAACCAAATCTGGCGCCATTCACGACAGTTCAAGACCAACACTGCACCAAAATGACCATCGACAGACCCGCCCCAATCTCAAATCGTATCCTACTTCAACTCAGTGTAGTTTCAATACCTAATACCCAGCTGCATAATGACGTCTCCACCAATACAACACAGAACACCGATGGTCACCCACTCTATGCGTAGACAATCATCTGCGATTAAGAAGCGCAGAAAACTGGAAACCGGACTAGCACAGCAACGCACCCAGGCGTTAAGACTACTGCAAGACAGCAAAACCATTCGCCCTGTGTCTTTGTGCACAAATCTATCTATTGGTACGGTATGTTCTTGTGGAACAAAATCCGTGCGGGTTGTAGCTCTCAAGGCGTCCGAGTTCTTGCTACTTATGGAGGGTAAATTCAGTGGACGAGCCCTCTACTCCACACGAGTTTTGGGTGTAAATCCAACGGTGGATACTGGCTATACTGGTAGAGGTGAATATCAAGAATCATGAGAGGAAGGAGATCAGAGAAGAACCCGAGTGAGGGGAAGCAGGCAGCCTACTCAGCAAGTGCAGTGTCCCAAAGGGGGAAAAGAATCAGACAACTAGGGGGCAAGGGTCGCACTCACAGCGGCAACAAACCCGAGAACCAAGGGGTAAAATAGGAACAGAAACCAACAAAAACCCAATACAGGGGCGGAGATCTGTCCTGCAACAGGATACACAAAATAAACGGAGTAATGTTAGACCCACGATCGGTGTACATACACAGATGTCCTGAGCGATCCCAAGTGAGTAGTCGTACTGAAACCAAACGTGGTTACTCTTCAGATGGAGTCGTGAACCTAAAAAGGCAGTTGCGATCAGAGCCCTCTCTAGTTTGTCAGACTAGAGCGATGGTTTTGAAGACCAACCTTGGTTGAGTTTACTTTTCGCTCGCGACCGCGAGGTCACTCCCACCTAAGTAAAGTTCAGTAGAAATATATAAACTAGTTAAATAAATTAGTGCATATCTTCTCAGGGCCATTCACGTAGAGAAAAAAGTGTCAGGTGCCCAAGTAAGCTAACCTGCTCAATAAATTCCGAAATCGGAGCCAAAAGTTCCCACGTGTGCCAGGCATTTATCCTGTACCAGGCCATCCAAAATTCACCCTAAGGAAAAAACTCACGCCAAAGATTGCCACAATTGAACCCATAATTAGGGCAGTTCGCTGCATCGGTAATGCCTCTAAGGAAGGTAAAAGCAACTCCCAAAGGAGATGTTTTGCTCCACATATCCCCCTCCTTAGGTCGAGGAACACGGCAGACTTGACTGGAGACGACGACCAAAAGCGAACGGTACCGACACTTAGCACGAGTACATCGCCAGTTTGGGTCAATCATCTTCTTTTTCCTTCTTGAGAGGCTGGAATCATGAGCACCACCAGTGGGTTGAAAACTTTAGAGATACCTCTCCTGAAATCGGGTTCTAGCGTGAGAAACATCCCATGTCGCGGACTCTCCCACCAGTTGGTTCGAATACGGGGACCCCCTTGAGTGTTGCGTTATAGCTGTGGATGGCGGGCCATGCGAATGCCCAGTTCGGGTGCGAGTCCCGACCCCTTCGGTGGCAAGCGATAACCTAGGCCATTACAGGCCACATTCATCAGACCGAACCAACGATGGTGGTCTTCTCCCATGATCGGGTCGTATTTGTTTGCCGACAGCGGGGTTGAGCTCTGCCCCATGCAGTACAATGCTTGCTAACAGCCTTCCATACAAATTCTTCTTCTTCTCTAATAAGGGTTTTCTCTTCTCTTCACTCCTTGAGTCCTTCTAACTTCAATTCGAAATATCCCGGTAATCGGTGATGCACTATCTTCGAAATCCTTGGCATAAAATAAGATCCGAAAGATCGGTTCCCTCACACAATATCATTTGAGAAACTTCTTGGAATACTCAATTGAGTCTACCATTCCTCGCGTCGAGGTCCTGTTGGCGCGTTTCCGTTGTTGGATCACTCTTTCTAGAGGCAGAACAAACCGAACTCTTTGGTAGCAGCACAGCACTTTGCGCCTAGGTAGGGGTCCTATTTGCTCTTTTACATCCTCTTCAGGACAGTATCCGTACCATTGGATTTGACGCAGTTACTCTCCTTCTGGACTGTAGACATGACGCACTCTGCGGACAGTCACGAACCCGTGAAAGCAGGTGTACACCTTTCGAAGATCCTCACCTACCATGGATAACGGTAACCCCAGGAGGAAGATCAACGTCCTGCAGGGTTTCGCATGTGAACTCTACTGAGTCGCACAGTCCCACATTGTGGTCACTATCACCAGCACTCCGATATCGGATGATCATGAACGACAGTCACCCCAAACTGGAGGTAGAGCCACCCACAAAGGTAAATCATAACACTACGTAGCGTCCCTAGTTAAGTTACCGATTAAATCTACAATATTCTCCACGCGGTGCATCCGTGACATCGCATGTCGTAGAACAGCCCCCAGCTTCGGGTACGCACGCCACGCATAATGCGTCTGACCACACCATATGGTGAGTTCCCCAGTTTGATGACCGTCTGCTGCTTCACATCATTTACCCAATGTTGGGTCGTCGTCCTTGCGGAAGTCTGTACATGATGCTGGCAGAACCTCACAGGAGCTTTCCGGGAACGGATCAAACGAGAGCACCGTGAGGGTTTGACAAATTCCTTCGCGTACACGACATGGCAAATACCGTTAACGGTGCCCAAATGACCCACAAAAAGTGTATCTCTGAAAGCTGTTCTATCCCATAGTGGAATGGGTGTCAAAACGTTCATGACGGAGCAGGAACGCCGAGGCGGTAACTCTCCAAATCCCAGAAGAGCACTCAAGATCTTTGAAAGAATCCATGAAAACAGAAAAGCTCGCGCATTGCACTCCCTCTGCAGGGTGGCGGTTAGACGGTGCACGGTGATTTCCAACGTCCCGATTAGCCGGGTAATAGCACGCGTGCACCACCCCAGCCGTACGTCACAACAGCTGCCAACAAATCCCAAGGGGGCACAGCAGTAGCGATTCACCCGCGCACGAGGCAGGCGCGGCGGCAGGCTAAAAAATCACGAAATTAATATCCCCGTGCACCGTTGCAAGTGGTTTGTGAATCGGGGTGTACGCTCTTGCCATAATGGCAGGGCGTGCACCCCAAAATTGCTATGCTCTGCCATCATGGCAAAGCCATGCATCTCCATAAGCATGCGAAGCAGCCATCAGTGCCCTCCCGACGCCCTGCGCCGCGGCCCTGGCCGCAACTGCCGCCACTACGGCCCCGATTCCATCTCTTCCAACGCCCAGAACACCTGCTTCTGTGTGCCCGGCTTCTTGTTTAATACCTCCACGCAAGCCTGCTCGCTGTGCCCCACGAGAACCTTCGTACCCGCATTGAACACTGGATTGGCCACCACGTGCATCCAATGCACTGCCTCCTCTGCGCCCAATGCTCAGCGCACCACCTGCTATTGCAACCAAGGCTTCTTCTTCAACGAACAGCAGGGCTGCTCATCCTGCTCACCGGCCACCTTCCGCGCCGGCGCCAACGTCAACTTGGCCACCTCATGCACCCCGTGGCCGCAGGGCCAGTTACTGCCTGTCGCCGGCGGCCCTGCTTTCATTCCATACGTAGGTGGCACTATTGCCAGTGCAGCACGCACCATCTGCATCCTCGCCGTCACCACCCTGCGCAGGTGGCCCTATCGCCCGCCGGGGGTAGTGTACCCGGTCATGTGGACGTGGAGCTACCTAATAATCCTGTATGCAAGCTACCTGTTCTACAAAAATGTGATCAGCCGCCTGTCTCTGCTGCTCAACGCGGCATTGTACGGCGTGCATATGGCGCTGCTCAATTTGTGGGGGCTGTTGTTCTACCACTTCCACCGCATCGACGTGGCGTGGAAAATCATGCTCATGCTGGACGTGGCGGTGGCGCTGTCGCTACCCAGGCTGGCTACGGCAGCACAGCAACAAAAACAACAAAGCAGCCAATATATCACAATGAAGAAAAGATATCTTCTATTTGTCCATACCGGTATCAAGCATACTGAGAAGGAGTGGAATTGGGGCGACGTTATTCAGAAGACGACAGTTTGCAGAGAACACCACTCCATGCAGTAGCCCAGGCACGTAAAGACTCGGTGCCTGGGCAATGAGGTCATTCAATACCACAGCAGCTTCTTCCCATTTCCTTTCGCTTTCAGAAATACTACGCAGTATCTGCTCCAATTCCAATAATAAGTCCTTAGACCAACCAAAGCCTTTGATGTAGGAAGGGAATCCATTAGTAGCGTCTTGTTCAGTAGCCGCCGACGCCAGGGTATGCGTTTCTTCATATTCTTTTGCCTCTATATCGATAAAAGGATAATATGGAATGGAATCACCTGATATAATGGAGTCGTCAGTAATGTCACGAATGGTGGCAGTGGTGGCAGGCCTGGACATAGCGAGTTGGTTGACAAGAAGGGGCCGGAATAATCTGCGGCGATCACCAGATACTATATAGACATAGAATTACCCTAAGCAGAACAGTGCCATTGCCAAGCTGGTTTTACCTGGCAGGGAAGTGTTTCCCGACAGGTTGTTATGGGTTACTATCTAAACCTAGTATGAATAACTAAAGACTATGCACACAACCTAACTGTATATAAAAGCCCGGGGTCGGTGGCCTCTAAGCCAACTCGGACCAGACCACTTCTCCTCCCTTTGGAATCCCCCACTTTCTCTTAGAGCAGTCTGCTCCTCCCTGCGATCAACCAAACTCTTCACCACTCACCCCTTTACGTAGTGCGGCTCGGTCCCCTGCATCTTCTTACGTGCTTGTACTACGCTGCCCATGTTTGGGCTCGCCTTGTGTAGCACGGTGCACTTCGGCCGCGCACTAGACCTAAGGTTTTGGTCATGCGCGTACACCATTGCGCTATACAAGAACTGGTCATCAGTAATGCGCTAGATCTAAGGTTTTGATCGCGTAGGTGATCCGCTGGTGTAGTCTCTTTGCTACATATTACCGGGCTTTGTCACTTATTTTGTTGTACGGTTACTACCGGGTTTCCTTTCTACCTTGCATTTTGGTTCTTTGTCGCAGTTTGTGTCTATTTTTTACATTGGGATTGCACGCCTGTGCTGGTGCTCTCGAGCTACGAATATCTTTTTTATCTACTCTGCAGCAAATAAGGTTACAAAGAGGAATTTCATCGTCCGGTGTCGTGACATCGTGCAACATGACACGCAGATGGTACTCTCGAGGATGGTCAAACTCCTCGGAAATTACAAGTGTCGTCTCTTTCGATGGATGTTCTTGTGACGTCCGCAAGTTTATTTAATTTTATGAGAATGTCGCTACCAGATGAAAATCGAACAAGGAACAGGCATTGGAGTTTCTCGGGTACCTCGAAGGTGAGACATTCGAATTCTATCATGGCAACTTTGCTTCAGATGGGGATTTATCTGCTGATGCATTTAAGTACGATACGGTAAAGGCAGCCTTCTTGGAACTGTTTGATGGGACGAAAGAACCCAAGGAGTACATTCGCCAGGCTGTTTCCATCTGGTTAGACTGCAGTGACTTGTTGGGATCATTGAAACCCCTGCTCACCCCGAGCAAGCACGATACCGAAATCATAAGTATACGCTTTCGTTTGCTAACCCTTCTTAATTAAATTTGTACATATGTATGTGGTGTAATTGACGCTCAGGCGCGAGGGAAGAACTCCACTCATTTTGAAGTGGTACCGAACGATCGGATTTGACTCAGATGCATGAGTCAGAGGCCCTAGATGCGGTGTGGGGGATAGCTCGGATACCGTTGGTTACCGGAAGGGGAAGTTGTAGGTGTATGATCGTTGACCCCTTTGGGACTGATGACGTAGTGGAATACGTGCCAGGTGACCGACCAATAACGCAGATGACGTCCTGGGGCAGGAGGTCACACACACGTCTAGGGCTTGTCCAGACATGTCTGCTGAAATGGTTTAATTTTTACTTACTTCACGAGACTAGTGTCTACCAGTGATCCGATTTTAGTGAAGCCCTCACGGCCTCCCCGGGAAAGTAAAGCAAAGAAAGTTGGGCTCTACTTAGTTTAGCCCACACGCGACCACGACGCAATTTTCGGGAATATCCATATTGCATCCGGCTTAGTTACCCGTCCTGAGTCACTGAAGAGCGATCCTGCGCCAACAGTGTAAATTATTGTTTATTTCTGTTGTCCGTTGTACAGTTTCTCCAATGCCCTGTCTTATTGGTTATTATCGTCCTAAAGCCCAGGTCTCGGCTTGCTTACCCCTTTCTTTTACTCCCTTACGTCAGGGTCAGTACCGTTTGTGTACGGCCTCTAGTGCCCCTAGTTTCCCTTTCTAGGATCTACGGTTCATGGATAAGCATACTTTCTACTGCTTTCTCCCTCCGTTCCCAAGCCCAAACGTGAATGCCCGGAGTGACCCTTGGCCAGTGCCGATCGTATCGGAACGCTCTATCACCTAGGAAGCACTTCACAGGGGAAAGGAGTCGGACACCTTTTGTAGTCCTCCCCTCTCGCGGGGTTTAGCACCACAATCTATGTAACTATCTTTACGGTGGCAGGCGACTAATTCCAAAAGCGCTGCAGAACACTTTTTGAAGAATTCCAATACTCTATTGGGCCTAGCAAAGTAACCAGAACGCATTGGAGTATTTCTCAGGAAGGATGTTAGACATGTATTCTACAACGACGAACCCTTCCAATGGAGGACCAACAGGTAAAAAATATCACACAAATATTATCATTGGATTTGAACGGTCCTACAATTACGCTCCGACTAGAATTCCGCACTATCATTTGCAACTGAAGATGGATGTTGCTGTCATAGTTACTTGAAATGTACTACATCCGCAATATCTGAATAGAAAGATGTTTCTCTTTACCAGCATTTCTTGCAGAGTGATTCGACCTTTTAGCACTGAGAAACATGTAAAACTTTAGGAAGGATTTTTAATGCACTGTATTGAATTTGTCTTTGCAATTGCAGTTGTGAAAATCCAACGTCGACAGTTTCCAATCAAATTGGCATTTGCAGCTACTTTGCATTAAAAGAAAGTACAAACGTTGAAGAAAATGATAATTGACTTTTGAACACTTATTTTTTGGCCGGGTCAGGTCTATGTTGGACTTTTTCGTGTGAGAACATCTGACGATGTGTTAATGCTTTATAATAAAGACGAGATGGTCCAAGATGCGCAAACTTTCCATCCAATGCTGGTAAGCATCAAAAATCATGTTCTACAAGAAGCCATAGACTTTGTAGAGAGGCATCATTAATTTGACATATTTTAGTTTATGCGTAAACCAAAATTTGTGCGGATATCTTATTCAAACTTTCAGCCACGGCGCAAAGCGCCGCCTGCGGCCGAAGGCTGCTTTTCCTTGTACTTAATTAACAACTGTACCTGCTCGGTCGCAACAACCGATAGTGTATGGGCTGCTATTTTTACACCAGCCTACTACAGCTATCTCGGTTCTTTATAGAAACACTGGCGTGACTTGAATGCTGTAGTACTAAAGAGCTCACACATAGGGATCAAAAGCACCACTGCGACCATCTTTATTGCTTTGCCTTGTCGCTCATTCCTTTCTTTCTTTTGTCCTTTGTGCCTCCGCACCTTTCCTACTTTCCTTTCTCTCGTCAGCAGGCCGGAACGCTGCAAATCAGCACATTGAATCAGTATCATAGTATAAGCTTCTTGAAACGGCCAGATATTCTAGGAACTATTTTTGCAGTGAGCAGGCGCACGAGAAGCCAAAGCCAGCACGGCATGTAATATCTTGTATTATGGGATTGACTGCCTAGATGTCAAAAGAGCATGAGAGTTTGAGTAAAGTACATCGGTAACAAGCGTATAAGTCAGTCCAAGCATTGGTTACGTAGATTCAAGTACTTTGCTCTTAGTAGTAGACACATACCCATTGCTGAAGAAGGTGCGAAACTCAGAGAAGTTTTAAGTTTAGCACTTGTGGCATGTTGTCGTACTTCATGTAAACGATTTAATGAAAGCCATCATTAATCGCTGATATTCTACAGTAAAACCAAGCTTGGCACAGCATCAACCACAATTTACTGTTGTAAGTAAAGGGGCAACACACATCTTTACTACCGAAGGTACTAGTACAGACTACAAATTCTGATGTAGTACTTCAACTCGAAAAACCTAACGAGCACTATTCATCAATTCCCATCCTTGAGCAGTACAACCTTGTGCACAAGGATAACACACCCTTTCTTTTGTAACGTACGAACCTGAACAAATTTAATGCATCTCAAAAGCTTATGCAAAACAATTGTCATCATCCACGCATCCATGAAGAGTGTGACTGCCGTAGCTCAGCCGAATTAGGGCTGCGAATTTGGGACGTGTTCCTTTCTTTTTTCTTTTTGCCTTGATGGCAAGGGGCTGTGCCCCAGACACAAACCATGCCATCAAGGCAGGAAAGGGACCGGAGTGCATGAGGTATGCGCATCGCTCACCTCCTCGCCGATCGCTGCCACCGCCGCTTGTACCCCAGGCGCCGCGCACGCCACCACCGCTTGCACCCCAGGCGCCGCTCGCCGCCACCGTAGCTTGCACCCCAAGGCCTCTCACCGCCCGCTTGTCTGTGCGTCGTCGGTGCATAGCACCACCGTGACTCGCCGCCGCACAAGCACCCACGGCCATTGCTACTGAAGCTACCGGCCGCTCCCGTCAATCCTGCTACCGCCACTGATCACTGCTTGCCGCCGCCAATATCGCCGATCTCCCAGCTTCGATCCTGTGCTGCTCAATGGCTCTGTATCCATTTTCCTGGCGCACCTGCAAACGTCACGTCGCCCACGGTGTCGTCCACTCAAAGACACAAAAAGAAATACCGTACGAGCTATAATAACTTTTGCCAAGCTGGTCTGTCATGGCAAGGATGTGTCTCCTGACAGGTTGATATGAGTTATTACCTATACGTAATATGCATAACTAGAGATTATGTGCATAGCCTAATTGCCTATAAAATCCCGAGTTTGGCAACCTCCAAGCCAACTCGGGCCAGAACACTTCTCCTCTCTTCCGCAACTCCCACTTTCTCTTAAAGCATTCTGCTCCTCCCTGCCATCAACCACACTTTTCCCCACCTAATTTTTTACTTGGTGCGGCTTGGTTTCTCGCATCTTCACACGTGCTTGTAGTAACACTGCCCTTGTTTAGGCTCATCATCTGTGGCATGGTGCACTTCGGTCGCATAATAGACCTAAATTCTTGATCGTGCGTGTTGGCCGTGGTGCTATATTAGGATTCGTCATCAGGACTACGCTAGATCTAAGGTTCTGATCGCGTAGGTTATTTGCTGGTGCAGTCTCTTCGATACATTGTCCCAAGCTTGTTCGCTTGTTATACAATCACTACCTGGTTCCTTTGCTACGTAATACATTGGTTATTTGACGGAGTTTGTTTCTGTTTACTACATTGGCATTGCACGCCTGTGCTGGTACTCTCGAGCTACGATTCCATTTCTGACCTGCGCTCTAGTGAAAAAAGGTACAAAAAGGACTGTCATCGTCCGGTGTCGTGACAACGTGCAACATGACACTAACAAAGAGGTAAAGCTAATGGTAAAGAGAATGGTAATTGGAGGCACGAGAATGTAATTCCTGGGGACTGATCTGGAGGTTGACGTCGAAATGTCTGTCTGTCCTTGCGGGCGACTGTCTCTGACACGCACGTATAGATCTGCCCGAGACGCAGTTGGCTGATCCTAGAGCGCTACTTTCATAGCATTCGCTATCGCAAAGAAATTGTGCTGTTGCAGCACAAAGCGTCGTCGTCAATCACTGTTGTCGCCGCCCTCCATACGCGCTCGCAAGCCATCTGCGTTGCCCCACCCTACCCACCCTTAAACCTCAAAGTCGTGAGCACAGTTCAGAGACCTCGAAGTCTTGAGGACAACTCGCGATAAGGCCGTTCAGTCAACGGCAAGAGTAAGAAGTCTCTGCTCATATTTTTGTAAAGCAAAAGACTCCATTTAGGAGTATTCTGGCAACCGTGAGTGGAAAGGCAAAAAGTGAATTCTAACTTCAAATAACAATTTCACAAAGCATCTCCACTAAAGATCCATTTCGATCCAACGATGTAGAGGGATTCTACCTACTAGTAGCTAGAGACAGTTGCAAGCTCATCTGCTTTAGCAATTTGGATTACTGCACCGTGATCTGGCCTCATCACTCCTTGCTGTGCTCGAAGTGTCATCAGGCTTTTTTCCCCCAGGGGGTTGACTAGGTATTCGTAAGATTGGAGTGACTGCGAGACGTGGTCTAAGAATTGGTATTACTTTGAGTACATACAGGCCTGAAGAGTCAGTAAGATATACAGCCCTGAAAAACCTGACGAAGGCAAGGCGACACACTTTAAGTCTACGTAACACGTAGCACCTAGCTAGACTAGACTGGTACACATTATTGCCCTGCCCAAAACAAAACCTGACTATCGGAATAACATCTGTTCCATACGTAAAGAAGCGGACAGCGTAGTGCATGAGAGCTTTTACGAATTGTCTCACATTCTGTGTACCAAAGGCTTCGACTTCTTCTAGGCTTTGACAGAACGGTGTCCGTTTTCGTCCCCACGGTAGTGGTGTCTAAGGATAAACGGAAGGCTTGGAAGGGTGCCCTTTGTGCAGCATATCTTCGTAAAGAAACAAGAATTTTGTATTGTGGACACCATTTGTTTAGCTGGCCAGTGCCTCACAGTGACGCCGGCCATCATCAGGCTCTCGTTTGCTGGCATGACATAACTGGTTAGCCTTCGCTGTAGCTGGTTCAGACAGGGATGGATCCTGGAAGGATATGCATGCAGTACTGGACGGTTTATACACAACTGTAATGCATTGTCGTGTACATAAAGCGAGGTCTCATTCAGAACCCATCGCATGAAGTTGACATGAAAAGCGATTAGCAATCTACAATGGGTGGGAGCTAATCACGAATTAGTTTCCCAAACACGTACTGTTTTTTAAGGAAGCGCATCTGCACAGGAAGCACACGATTTCGATGCCAGAATATCTACAGGCAGGAATAATGCTTCAACGCATGACCTTTTTTGCCACTCGTAGACCCTGATCTCCCAGCACAATTCTAATCCAAGAGGTAAGGATAAGACTTAACATTGGGCCTCTCATTTTCGGATAAGCTAATGTTTCCATAACTTCTTGTCCACCATGCCCAGTAGATGACTGATATACAGGTTCACTATGAAGGGTTAGAGGCTAGAACTTAGTGCAACGGAGTGTCACGAAACTGTCATCTCACCACTGATTCCTTATTTGTGACGCTTATGAAACCGCTCAATAAAATGGTCTAAATCATCCCTGATGAGCATCTGTATGCTGAAGTAGGATACACAGGATGTGCGTGCTCAGCGTGTCGCCATCATTTCAATTACCACTCAATACCTTACTAGTTTATTCAGATTTTGACCAGCACACTGCAGCAACTCATGACGCTGCCGAGAGTTTAGGCTCAGTACTCTCACCAAGGAAAGTAACCATTGAGAATTTGTACACTGCGAACAACAGTACTTTCCTAATCGTCTGTTGAACGTGGCAAAGCACATCTTTTTTCTCAGACGACTTCTTGAAACCAAAAAGCCTGACCACGGCGTAAGCCAACCTTTTTCTCTGCCACAGACCATCAAATTAACAAAGGTGCTGATTCTCGATTGACAATGACGGGTCAGAATAATGTATGGCTGTGAACATAACTTCGGATAATCTGTCTGACCTACAGCGTGGGCTCACCCAAAAAAGTAAAATCCTACAGTCCTATCCTCAAAGGTACAGCAAACTTTAGTTTCTGGTTTCCATTGAAGAATAGAGGCAGCGACAATAGCGACGCGACAATAAGTGTAATCATATTCGTGTATTAAAGGCTCATAAAACCTACATCCATCTCTTCTCAGAAAACCCTACATTTTGTCCATTCGTGAGGTGAGCGTTTGAAACAATCAGTGCACCGCAGTCATAAGATACACCACTTTTTCTAGAAGCCATATCTCTTCATTTCAGGTAGACGACGGGTAAGGACTATTGAAAAATATACCAGGGATAAGGGATATAGAAGAGCTGTCTTATGACTTGCCGACACTTCCGTATTTTACAGTATCTTACACTGTACTCCGAGAGTCTTCACCCTGCGTCAAATCAAGCCCGGGGCTCTTTAAGGTTCGGTGCCGCAGACTGCAGCATTCTTGATGCAGAATTGCCGTTTTGTTAATGAAGATGAAGGTTGCGATTAGTATGCGGTGTCAACGGTGGTGTTGCCCCCTGTTCTTGTGACTTGACATGGACAGTACCGCAGAGTGAAGGTCCCCAGCTCTTGTGGAAAAGTGCCCAAGACGGAATACAGTTCAAGGAGCGCTGAGTCAAGCCATGTGGCATCATGGAGAGAGGAGCAGTTTGTTGCGCTTTGAAGCGCGGAAGGAAAAAGCAGGGATATCCTGTAACCCTAACATGCACTGCGCTGCGAAAATCGCGAAAAATAGTAACTCCACAAACGCTCAGTCTTGCTGCAGAACATGATCTAAGATCTGTGATGCAGGATTCCAAAGGCCAGGTTCGATATGAAAGCGTGCGAGGGTGGGAAAGATCCTGGGCCACTTTTTGAGCATGCGCTTTCCGAGACAGAGTTTGATTGTTTCTTGGCCCTGTGGCTTTGAACAATTGTTGGGCATGGTTTTGGCGCGGCTGTCACACGAGGATTAAGACATCTCAGCCATTGGCAGGGAATATGGTCTTGCTTCCGTGCGCAAATGCTCCAAGCTAGGCAGTCTGCTTCCGCAGTCGCCATTTGCAAGCGCCCATTCGGCAAATAATATACGATAGATTCAGTGCTAGTAGCTGCCACTGTAAAAAGCTAATGCTTTGGCTGTTAGCAGTGCTATGCTTCTCACGCTGTCTGTATAATATACTGCGGCTCAATTAAGTGCGCAAGGGGCATCTCCAAGAGTAGAAGGAATGAGGCTTGACCAAGGTTTCAAGATTGTACACCCATCTGCTGAGGAAAATAAAAGAGTTGCTACATATACCATTTAGAACAGAAAGTAACTGAACTGCTAAATATTGAACGCCTCTTCGACTCGGTACCGGGTGGTGAGATAGGACGTGCTCAGAAAAGATGCTTGAAACGTTGCGATATGCTTTAATCGCGTGCGCTCCGTAACTCCAGAGTTTCGCCAGATTTTGGAAGAGTTGTTTGGGTGCAGCTGTATGCCACGCTGTCGTTTGTATGCGCGACCAAAGAAGCACAAGTTCAATTCGTAGCGAGGGTGGCTCAGCCTCAATGAGGGCGTTTCTACGTACACATCGGCATAGCAGTGCATCAATGGAGCTCCAAAGCAGCGCAAGTCTGACCTGCCCGGACCTTCCTCAGCCTCCACCCTTAAAGATTCTGTCCGCAAGGGGTATCCCTATATCCCTATACCGTTGTAGCGCACATAGCGCAAGTGAATCTTGAAGCTTCCAATTTTATGGATATTTTTTTTTCTTAACTCATTGCTCAAGCGTTCCTGCCGTACGGAACAATTGGTTGCTCGCCCGCGGCCCGGGACCAATTCTACCCCCTTCTCGTGCCCCGTATACCGCACTCGTCGTCAGTATAACTCATACTTAGCACTGGCCTTGTACCGCACCCTTCTTTCGTAACGTGACTTTTTTCCCGGCGAGGTTGTGGGAGCTCACTACAAGTATCGCTGGACAAGCTCGCATCAGTGTCTGGCCGGACACTTTTGTAGCCCAGTCGTCTTACAGAGGTAGAGGTGGCATGGACACTGTTCCACCCGCAGCGCTTTATTCGTGCACCTTTATAGTCTACTTTGGCGACAACCGCGAACGAGCTGTACCATCGGTACTTGTTTAAAGCATATTGCGGCCAATTGCAGCTCGCGGGCCAGCGCAGATTATTTTTTGTACAAGCACGCGATGCCAAGTTGAAACCTGTTGAGCTTTCATTATTAAGATACAGTACAGTATACAGTGGTACGGTGAGCGATGTAGCCGCAGCCAAGTCCGTCTTGAAAGCTCCTGCGAGGTGTAAAGTTACACTGTACACCTCGCAGGAGCTTTCAAGACTGTACAGTGTACACCTGGTGGGGGGGGAGGGGTGGGGGGGGGGTGTACACTGTACATCCCCCCCTCCCCTCCCCACCCCCGACCTGGCCCCCCGCGCGAGTCATCTCGAGTCTTTGAACTGACAAACAGCGTTATTTTTGTACGTGTACTCTCGACCTGGCGTTTCGCCGTATGGAATCACATCCACTGTGGATAGGATTCTGCGAAGAAAACTTGGCGCTTTCAACGCCAAGCCCCCTTCTAGTCTCGGCAGAGTTCTTTCTTTGACGGGTAAGATACCACGCTAAATGAATCGCCGCATCCACTCGTCTTCTTCTCTGACAGGAAACAGGAAGGGCGATTCTTTATTTTCGCCCCTTACTGTTTATTTGCAAGCTTCGTTAACACTATACAGCAGTTAAAAGTGAGCCACGTTAGTCTTGTCAGCTATCCCTTACTCACACCTATATTAGCGCATGTCGGAGAATCGCGCTTCAAAATAACAATCACGATTGTGACACGCATCGATCGATAAGCTGTTCCACCAAGTCATCATCCATGTCCTCTCCACTTTCTACATCATTTCCACCAGGAGCACCACCGTCGTCATCGTCATCACCAAAACGCTCCTCGTCAGCAACCTGCTCCGTCATGATCTCAAAGTCAAATCGATCATGTAGAAATCGTTCTATACGCGCCACGCGACTTTCCAAGCGATGGACTCGTTCAAGAACGGTGTCAATGCGATTGGGCAGGCTGTTCAGAAGAACGGATCGTCTCCGCCGACTTCTTTGTGCTGACTTGCGGTTTTGAAGTTTTCGAATGGCGGGTTTGAGCTCTTCCGGAGCGCCTCTGGTAGTTGTGGGTAGCGGAGCCGATATGGAAGTCTGCACAATCGAGAGGCCGCTTGAAGAGGGTGTGGCCGCAGACGGGATGTCGGAGCCGTGCAGCTGTTGAGAGGAATCGCTGTCACCATCGTCGGTCGGCGCCGGGTTCGGAGGCGGTTGCATGGGCGATGATGGTGGATGCGATCGGAATGGGATGGGCCATTGTTGCGGGCACGCTAAGTAGTAGCGGGACGATGAGTGCGGTATGGACGAGACAGAGCGTCTGTAACCGAGATGCTTGACGAAGAAAACGGGGAAGGGTGAATTGCCAATCCAGAGTAGAAACGATACACCGGAGCTCCATTGTACAAGGGTATCACATATCATAGTATTGATTCGGGCTGCGTGTGTAGCATAGATTTGTAGTGTTTGGAGGTTTTTCGAGCTGAGAACTGACGCCTTCCCTTCGAAAGTGCGTCAGCTCCACGTGTGTAACCGTTAAACGGCTCAAGTGCATTGCGCCAAAATACGATGGGTCGACTCAAAATTGAGGTGAGCCGCATAGATAGAGCGAGAACCGTGCGTCATTGCTGTAGTAGATATGGGGACGTATCAATTGCGTGCCCAGCACAAGCACTGAACACGGAGCAAAACGGCGAGAAACCGGTGCGACGTAGCACAATCAAGAAATAAAAGAACACATGCATGTTGTTTATGTGGATGTGTATTTGTATTGAGTGTTGTATGCCTAGGCGAGGTACAAAAGACTGGGTATTAGAGCGATTGGTAACGAACCGAAGATGCAAGAGCATCGAATACATCATCCATACCGAACGACAGAGACATTGATGAGGGTAGTTGCGGGTGCAAGGGCATATCGGAGGCGACGCTTTGCGATGGGGACGACGACGAGAGGGCGTGAGACGATGAATCCGACTTGTGCAGATGACAGTCGGGCGGGGCAGATTGCGGGTGGTTAGGGAGCAGCTGGAGCAGCTGCGGTTGAAGAGATTGCTGTTGCAGTAGTTGTTGTTGTTGATGTACAGGCAGTGTGTCGTGGATACGAAGAGGTTGGTCCAAAGGCGGGGTGGGCAGTTGAGGAGGCGGGTCTTGAACAGCGTCGCCTTGTGTCTGCTGTCGCGTACGCAAGATGTTGTGTAGCGAATAGACTCGACTCTCGAGGGTGCGAATTCGTTGGCACTGCTCATCAAATCGTTCCTGAAACATGACGGCGGCCTGCTTTCGTCGTTGTCGCGAGCGCTTTGCAGACTAGATAGTTTACGACACAACACAGACGGACGTCGGTGAGCTACACTCGCAAGGGGGCAGAGAACGGGGAGCACGGGTGGGAAGGGGGAGGGGGGGGGTGTGGGAAAACGTACCTCTGAGTTCTGCCGCCTGCGAATCGCGCGACGTAGATGAGAGGGAGCGCCCTTGACGGAGCTGGGGATGGGGGCTGTGGATGGTGTGGAAGGGGGAGGGAGACACTCATGGAGGCATCGCACAGGGTGGGCAAGGAACTTTGAGCGGAACTGTGCGCGGAACTGTGCGCGGAGCGGTCCGAACACGAGGTGCTGTGACTGCCGGTTGCTCGCGACTCCATGCACGCGGGATCAGCGAGGGGGGGGGAGGGGTGTGCGAGGTGGGAGGAGAGCGAAGAGGCAGTTTGGAAGTGGGAGGACGTGGGAAGAGGACAAGGAAGAGAAGGGCAAGGAGAAGGGCGAGGAGAAGAGCAAGTTATAACCGTTAGCGAATGAGGGAGCTCGCGACGGTGGGGGAAGGGGGGCGCGCCGGCACGCTGGAGCCGCTGGCGCGCAGATACTATCGCGCGGGCGGCAGTTTCTTGGAGACGTGAGGGCTATGCGCGTCAACGCGCCGCAGCGCGACGCCACGCGCGCTGCGGCGCAGAGGCGCCCGCGGCGCGCACGCGCGCGCTCGTCTCTCACGCCAGCGCCATGCATGCCGCCGCACTCCGCACGTGGACACGTGCCACGGCGCCATTGGGGTCGCCTCGCGCCCGTGCCGCGGCCGTCTTTTGTTCCAGCGCCAAATCGCGTGGCGCCTTGTTGGCACGTCGAGCTCCCCTCACTCAGTCTTCTTCTCGTGTTTGCTCTTCCCCACTGCGGCGCCGCTGCTCTCCGCGCCCTCCCCCTCGAATTGCTGTCCGAACTCGTTCACCCGTGTCTTGTCCACCGGGTAAATCCATCGTTGGTATAACACGATGACGAACACCACGTCGTCCCGGAAACAAGCCACCCGGTGCAGCCAGGGCATTTTGATGATGAATGAGAACAAGTCGTCGATAACCGTGTTCAGCGTCTTGTACATCATCGCCTTCATCGGCATGTGCGCCACAGACTTCAGCTTGTAATTGATGAAGATCTGCGGCACCATCATCAGAAACCCAAACGCGTACACCGCCCCCACCAGCGACCCTATCACCCACGAGTACCACGACTTATGCTCGTCGTACTTCAGCGAGTACAGCGCGTAGCACACCACCAGCGGGTACACCGCGTATCCCAGATACCGCATAGCCTGCTCGTCGTATTCCTTCGTCTTCTGTGTGTAGCTCTCGCGGTCCGACATGCTGAACCACGGCACAACCCCAAACAACTTGCGTTCCCCAAACTTCTCAAACTTCACAGCCTTCCCCAGTTTCCACACCGCAATCGCCACCCCCACCCCGTTTCCAACCGTCACCATCCACGAAGTCTCATTATCCCACAAGTACAAGAACACAATAAGCTCCATCACAATCTTCCACACCATGCTGCGTACCGAAACGCCCTCCATCGACTTGATGTTCTTCCAGTGCGAAACGTCATTCTTGAACGCCAACACCTCCAAAATGCAGTGGGCAATCGAAACAACAAACGTCGTTCCGAGCAACCAAGGGTTCGTCTCCGTGAACACCTTTTTCCAGTTGTCCTTCTCCTCAACCTGCATCACTCCCATCTGTATTTGCGAGTCCCACACCATGTCGAACTGCTTCATTATCCCCCATGTTCGAATTGACATTGGTTTGAAACTGCTTTCTACCTGCACTTCCTCTACGCTTTCGTTCATGCTATTCAGCATGTCACGCGTAGTCCAGAATTCATTCACATCCAGTGCAGGGTAGTACAGCCTTGCGTCTGCGTCAACTCTGTATCGTGACGCCGCTCCCGGTGGAAGCTGCCCTAGCAGCACCTGCGATGTATCAGTTACAACCACAACTGTCATCGTTGGTTTCCACACTTGTTTATAACGAATCGCTGTATCCTCCTTGCTCTCAGCTTCCTCTCTCACGTCACTCATGTCACTGTCATCAGCTTCCTCTGTTTCGTCGTCTTCATTCCCTCCGAGCAACTTCTTTCCCTTCTTAGACGGATCCACCTTGGTCCACGTCACAAGTTCATGTCTGTAGTACAGTACACTGCTCTTCTCCATCTCATCACTAATCTCATCCTCCCTCCTGTCAAACAGGTTATCCCTCACCACAAACACGTGCGCATACCACGTAGAGTTCTCTTTTGCAACGCTTTGCGGAACCCTCAACGTCAAGTTCTTGCTCATGTAGTTAAGCTGTTTATGGTTAAACTCCAAACCATCCCCATACCATGCAGCACCATCCCACCCCGCAGCATGCGCCTCGCTAAAACTCATCTTCTCATTCAAGCCGGTGAAAACGGCAAATTGAATCGGTACATTCGGTGTCCAAGCACTATTCAAAGCCACGAAGTAGTACTTAGGCACTTGTTGAGTAGGCGTTCCAAGAATGGATGAAAGCGGATTGGAGCCGTGATCCACCAAATCGTTCAAAGAAGATGATGACGTGTCTGTCGATTCGGAGACGGATTTGTCCTGGGACTGGGACTTGGGTTTGATGTAGTATTGATAAAGAACGTACATGAGCAGCATTCGAATGGCGAATTGTCGCATCGCAGTGTGGACTTGCCCTTGTGGTTGTTGTTGAGTTGTGTTTTCATCTTCGGTGTTGTTTTGATTCTGTTGTGATTCATTTGTAGATGATGAAGTCTGCTGTTGTCGACCTTGCGTGTTTCGTCGACGCAGCTCGTCTTGACCACGAGCCATGTGAAGTTGCTTATGTTTTCTGCCTTGAAAGGTCGAAATTTGGGCTCCGAGCGGAAGGGTAGTTTCTCTCTCGGAATTACAAGTTGAATAAGGCAGCAAGCACCGGAAAGCAACCAAAGAAAGCTGGCGGTTTTCGGAATACAAGAAGCGATGAAAGATTCTTCAAGCCTTTCCCACAGTTGGGACGGACGTATGTACAAAAAGAAAGGATTGGAGGCCGCAGTGTAGTAGACGCTTCGAGCCGCAGCCAGCGTCGCATCATCACGAGGCAGTTTGCCCAGGACAGTAGCAGGATAAAGCGCGGTACATTTGCAAAAGACTGGGGAAGGCTGATGGGGATACCAAGGGCTCTTCGCACCCCATTGCCACTCGTACGACTGGCGCGCATTATTTGAAATTATAATTTTGAGCATGGCTGTAGTCGTGCGACACATCTATAGACCATTTGGCTGTGGGTTTCCGTTTTCGCTGCCAGCCGTCGACCCGAGAACGCGGCTACCTGGAAGCAAACACATGGGATCAACAATCCAAGCAGCTGAAGTGGAGTCTACACGTGTGCGATCGCTGTGTTGACAACAGGTGCATGGGAGGTGATGCAGTGCATCACCTTTCTCGGAGAAGTGCATACATGCTGAAGAAGCTCCCAGAATAAAAACAAAGCGCCACTTCGTCTCACCTCAACGCCACTCCAACCGAAAATGGGCGCATCCAGCGATAGCTCTCAAGCCTTTAGCGAATCTCCTGCTACCCGGGCACGGACTTTCTCCCGTCATGAGGATGGAAAGGGTATGGACATCAACAAATGGGTCGTACGAGGAGTAGAGGGCCACATTGCCACCACAGCAGTGGAAGAGCAGCTCGCCGAGCAACTTGCCATCAATCTCCCAGGAATGCTCTTCGATGCAAATGCACTTCGCCTTCGTTTCATGGGTAAAAACGCCCATCCTATCAATGCAAATCCTGATACTAACCCGGTCTTCGAGCTATCTTTCACTGCACGTGATGCATTATCCATGGTTGGCAACGCCGATCCCTCCATAAGAGTGCGTGCAGCTGCGCGCTGGGTTGGCAAGAATGATCGTGCTGATGTGGAGGTCACCAAGATTGAACATGCCAGTGACTGGACCTTCTCCACAAAGTACATAGGCACTATCAACCCTCAAACTTCCATCAAATCAATAGACACTACTTCCGTCACAACAGAACGACAGCTATACGAAGCCGCCACTGCAAATCAACTCGTTCCAATCGATTATACAGCGCTGAAGAACACACAGCTTCCAATTTTGTATTCCTCTCACATAATACTCTTCGAGGACGAACTTGACGACAATGGAACCTCCTCATATAAGGTGCGCATCAGAGTCATGCCCACCTTCTTTTTCATCTTAGCTAGGTTCTTTCTACGTGTAGATGGCGTTCTTGTACGCATTTATGACACCCGTTATTATCACCAGTTTGGTACAGACGTACTGGTGCGCGAGACCTCATCAAAAGAGGCCAGACTTGATTCCACATGGGCCGCTATCCACCCATCGTCTTTGCGTGACCCCGATGATGTGTCGTCCAGGTTACCCAAGCTCTCATCAACACTGGACAATATAGCTCTTCCGTCGTGAATTTGATTTTACAGAGTACACAACCTATCTTCAGCAACACTGTTGCATCTACTGATTTTGTGCGACAATCTTCAGTCGCCTTGTCTATGTCCCTGTGGGCAATATATGCGAAAGGAGCTTCGCCAACCACTCACTCAGATGCAACCACCGTTTTCAGCGCCCTGCACTACTAGAACAGACTCTATTCACATAACAGGTAGCCAACGCACAAGCGAATCCAACGAATCAGCTATTGGACTAAGTCTTCGCACAGAGATCGGATGGTTTCATCATTGCCTGACACATCTGAAGCGTCGATAATGGCCAAAGAAGCAGAAGATGAAAACAACGCGACTCCTTCGGAATGTGCCATGGATGACGAACTTTGTTGCGATTGTTGATGCCCGCTTCCACTCTGGCTGTGTTTGTGCGCGCTTGTCCCATGCGATGCATGTGCTCCTGGTGTGCCGATGGGCATTCCTCCCCACGCGCGGATAACCTTGACCGCTCGAACGTGATCGCATCCGCTCGCTCGTAGCATACAACCAGCCCTCGACATGAGCAATAAAAGCCAAAGCCCAAACGATTTCCATACAGGCGTTTCGTCAGCAACGGCGGCCGATTCTAGACTGTTAACAGCAAATGAAGTGAGCTCTCCGATCGTCTCGTCAACTTGTTGGTTCTGTGCTTGTTGTTGCGCCTCTAACTGAAGATCAGTAATCTCTATTCCATCATTACCATCTTCAATTCGCAGTGACGGACCCAAACACATGGCCGCACAACAGACAACAGCCGTGGCGACAATAAGCGCGCTGGATTCCGTAGCTATTTCGTTCTTCACTTGCGGAACCGCGTCGCGTATGACGCGCTGAAGTCGTTGTGTCCCGCCCCACACGCCTCTCCACATTTCTGCAGCTCCTGGCATGGAAGCCTTCTCTGCCAAGAATCGCACCACAGCCTCGCACGCCCTCACCTTTTCGGCAAATCCATATTTCTGTGCCGGTTGTGGATGACTCGGGGTACTCGGTTTTGTTGCTCGAACCAGAGAAGAAAGGTGTTGAATATCGCCTCCTGGGCTTTCAATTTGACTCCACAAATCCCTCAGAGCAGAGGCAACTTCGTTTCCAAATACTTGAACCGTTACAGCATACGGTATATTCAGTGCGCCTGGCAAGTCAGTGTTTGACTTCGAAATGTGCGCGATGTTTGTGATAGAAGACAACATCTGTTCCAGTGTCTTTATACCCGCACACAGACCACGCCGCAATCTTTGTACAAGTTCCTTCAGTTCGCTTGCTTCGGCGAAGGCAGACTGCGGGGCAAAGCTTTGAGAAATGCCTATCTCACCCGGAGGAGCTGTCTCCAGTTGAGCAATAGCCGCATTTAGAGGGACCCACATGGTTGGAAGCTTTCGCAGGCAAGCTCTAACTAGAGCTACTGTTCTGTCGTGATTCAGCATCTGCACCAAAGTAGGTGCTATCGATGGTGACTTTGCAGTGGAGTTCACCACAGATATGAACGCAGTTAGAAAATCTTTGGCCTCTGCAGTAAGATCAGAATCTGTCATGGAAAAGCAGTAGTTTGGAATCACTTCAGCAAAGAACACAGCAAAGTTCTTCATCACGCGATCAGACACACTTGCAGCTCCGCTTGCCCATGAGATGTATGCTGAAACGACCGCGCGTTGCGACACGCCCCCAGTAAGCAGAGCGTATGAAAGATAACTCATAAACCGGGTGGAGGGCGCCTCAGAATTGACGATCTTGCTAAACAGCGCGTCTAAGAGAGCACCTTCAGAGGCTGGAGGAAAGCTCCACAGGCTCTCCGGGGCGTTGTCTTCCATGCTCATTGGCTCGGATTTGAGTGTGCTGCTCATAAGCTGTATGGCCGGTTGATCTGATGAGTCCTCTAGAGTTGTGATAGCTGCAGTATGAACCAGTTTGAGGCGTGTGGCAGCGATGAAGTCAGGTGGAGTTCGCCCCAAACGCCAGCTCTCAGAAACAATGGACTCGGCGACGGGTCGTAGACGACGTCTATCGTCATCTACAGGATTCTGGCTCGCCGCATTTTCCGGTTGTTGAGGGACCTGCTGTGCTGAGAGGGCAGGAACCTCTGCGGTTTCCTGCTTTACAGAAGTGGGCGGCGTAGGTGTCGGCGTCTTGTTTATTGCAGGGTTTTCTTCGACAGAGATGAACTCGACGTCTGTATGGGCTCGCATATGGGGCGGAACTTCGGATGCGTAGAGCGGGGGAGCAGGCGGTGAGGTGATCAACGCATTTTCTATGTCGAACGAGCCAGAGATGTTGTCAAACATCGAGCTATCTGTCCCGCCCAGATTAAACAGATCCTCCATTTTGTCAAGATGCGCCGTAGCGAACTGTGAACGGAATATTAGAGTGCAGTGGCCGTTTGTGTCTCCGCCCGGTGAGCTGTGCTCGTGGCGGTTCGAGCGTCGAGCTGGTCTACGACTGCACACTGCCTCGAACAGTTTCGACGCCCTTCGTAATAGTCACTGCAGGGAAAAGCTGTGAGCACTTGCACTTGCACAATACGAGAGCTGCTCCCTTTTTCCGGCACGCTCTTGTGCCTTCCATTCGCGCTAGCAATCCTAACCCCCTAGTCCAAATTTCCACAATCAGCACCAAGATAGCCATAACGGCTGCCACCTACGCCATAGTTCAAAAAAGTGCCACTCCTATCTTCTGTAATGTGGACGTAGACCTACAGCAACGACTTCTGGCTTCTCCACCTCTGACAAGTTGGCTGACATGTAACCCTTTACCATTTATCATATATGATACGAGCCAAGATTTCACCCAGCAACGAGCTACTAGCCCCTCATCTCTCTTGATCTCGGATCACCATCAGCTCAGCAGAATTGATAAGCGACAACGGGAGTTACAATAGGCAACTCTTGGTCAAGGTGCGCACCCAGTTTGAGTCGAGTACATCATCTTCACATCTACAGAGTCTGCAGTGCAGACGGAACATCATTGGAACATCTTTTCCTCAACGGCTTGAATCCCGTGATCATTGCTCTACGATTGCATTGTGAACGGAGTGCTACTAACGTGACTGAAATGACGATGCAATCAACAAAGATGGCCTTCGCATCTACATCATTTCTAGCCCCTTTGCGAACACGAACCGTTCTGCTGGCGCCCTTGCGTTCTACAATAACACATCGCCCGAATCTGCGTCGTGCAGGTTTATCGCCAATCGCCAGAGCCGCAGCCCCAGCGAGGACGGTCCGCGTACGCTTCGCTCCGTCACCTACTGGCGCTCTGCATGTAGGAGGTGCGCGCACTGCCTTATACAACTGGTTACTAGCTCGCCAGCAGAAAGGTCACTTCGTCCTTCGAGTTGAGGATACCGATCTGGCACGCTCCACACGTGAGTCTGAGGAAATGGTTCTGCGCGATTTGCGCTGGCTAGGGCTCACATGGGATGAAGGTCCCGATGTGGGCGGTGTCTGCAGTCCATATCGACAGAGCGAACGAGGAGAGTGTTATAAACAGTTTGCGCGAAAACTCATCAAAGAAGGCAAGGCGTACCCTTGCTTTTGCACCGAAGAGGAACTTGAACAAAAGCGTTTGGAAGCGGAGGCTCAAGGCCGGCCACCTCAATACGATGGTACGTGGAGGGATGCAAATCCGGACGAGGTGAAGATGAGATTAGAACGAGGGGATGAGTACACCATCAGATTCCGGGTACCGGAAGGGAGCCGTGTTGTCATCGATGATGCTGTAAGAGGTAAAGTTGCGTGGGATGCCAACTCTACGGTCGGTGACTTCATCTTACTTAGAAGCAATGGCGTGCCGGTATACAATTTTTGCGTTGCCGTTGACGACGCGCTAATGGGTATATCAACAGTCATACGCGCGGAGGAGCACTTGACCAATACCCTGAGGCAGGTTCTTATCCTACGAGCACTAGACTTTGAACCTCCACAATACGCCCATTGTTCTCTTATTCTTGGTGCAGATCGAAGCAAGCTATCGAAAAGACATGGTGCGGCAAGCGTCACTCAATTTCGAGAGGAAGGTTATTTGCCCGTTGCCATGGTCAACTACTTGGCAACCCTGGGGTGGAATGACGGAACAGAAAAAGAAATTTACTCTGTTGAAGAGCTTGTTGAAGCTTTCGATATCAATCGCATCACCAAATCCGCTGCCATGTTTGACAAAGACAAACTGCGCTTCATTAACGGCCAACATCTGCGTGCGTTACCTCAAGAGGAAATTGAAACGCTAGTGATTGACGAATGGAAGCGATCTGGAGTGTTTACGGATGTCATACAGCCAAGTGCTCCCCTCGGAAGCACAGCAACAGCTTTAGTTAGAGGATCACTGGAGCTTGTCAATGACGCGAATGCTGAGATTCTATCGGCACTAAGTTATCCACTGCAAGAGACGATTGCATCTGGTGAGGCTGATGAACTAATAGCCGAAGATGGGGGGTTTGCTGAGCTAGCGAGCATTGCACTTCGAGATTATGATGCTGGGGTAATGCCTATCGGAAATGATGATGACCATGCTACACAATGGAAAGAGTGGTTGACGACGGTTCGGAAGGAGACCAAGAGAAAGGGAAAGCGACTGTTTCACCCACTGCGACTGGCGCTGACGGGAAAGATGAGCGGACCTGATGTTGGGCAAATCATTCGGGTTTTGCACCTGACTGAGGAAAGTGACGCTTCCCCTTCGCTAGTGCCGCTGTCGAAGAGAATCGAAACACTAAGAAGCAAGGTTGCATCTATGTGATGCGTTGCTCTTGATAGCAAATTACGACTTACTATATAAAGAGGGTAGTGTTTCTACGTGAAGCTTAGGCCAGCACGCAAGGAAGGGGGAAGCGAAAGAGTAGCCCCAGCCATTGGGAAAGTTTGTGCACTACGTGATAGATGGGTTTCGGAGCATGTAGAACTGAAACGATTGCGAAACGTGAGTCGTACTAGCTTTGCTCTTTGTGAAATAGTATGAAAAGTGGGTTGGCGTAGAACAACTCGTTTACGACAATACAATCAATAACGCGCTCGCAGTCTTCTCCGGACGACTCAGTGAAAATCGCAAAGAAGCTGCGACACCAAAACGGTCCGCGCTTCGCATTCTGATGCATATAGGTAAAGCGGAAGTAATATTTAGTCGACATCGGCCATTGGCACATTAACATCGGACTCGGAGAATTTGCCCTTCTCCTGCTTCGCCTCGCGATTTTTCCTGTCCAAGATTGCCTTTCTATCCTTGTCCATCTTGATCTTCGTGATGACACAGTTGCTGGGATGAATACCAACCGGAACGGGCATCTGGTTGGCTTTTTCTCTGGTGATGCGTTCAATGTGAACGACATACTTCTTCCGGTAGCAAGTGAGCACCTTTCCTTCACCCTTGTAATGGCCACGCACGACACGCACTTCGTCGTGCTTGCGGATCGGCAGGGAGCGGACGTTGTACTTCTGGCGGAGTTCGGAAGACAAAGGCGCTGACATGATGATACGACGCACGGATGACGGGGCAGTGAAATGCGCCTTACGCGACTTCCGTCGCGAGGAAGATACGGCTGCTGATCGCTTCATCGCGGATGCGGTTTCAAAGAGAAGAGTGCTCTTGGGGAAAGTTGTTCGTGAGCTCTGGCAGCGCTTGGCGGGGATGCGGCGGCGAGAGGGACGGCGATGGATCATCGGAGCAGTCGTGCCGACGGCGACCGCCGCAGGCGTAATAGCTGTAATGCGTGGCTGACAGATTGAAAAGTGAACACTCCGCGGGAGCCGCAAGTTGCCGTGTGCTCATAAGGGTTACTGAAATGCGCATGGGCATGCTACTGGACCGCCGTGACCTAAACGTGACCACTAGATTTCACAGAGGTGGTGTCCGACAGCTCTGATCGATGTGACATGGCAGCACCGAGCGATTGGAGGATCACGATTGGAGATCGAATCGTTTGTTACATCAGAATTCCCTTGTAAGACGATTCTACGCTTGGGTAAGCGGTCTAGTGCGTGAAGATCTCACAAACCTTGCATATTCTTGGAAAGAAGAACAACTGTTCGAAACAAGCAGTTCTAGGAGACGAGTCGAGCTAATCGTGGGTACTTGCCAACTTTTCACAGAGTGATCGCCGTTACAACTGCTTCCAGAGTGTGCATCGCAATCACGTGCACTGGACACCACCAGACACCATCAGCCGGCAAGTACCAAACATTCAACAATTGCAGCGATATGTGACTTCTCCCGAATGTCACAGCTCTTCTTCGTCCCCAACAACGGCCTTACCCGCTTTCAACAATGGAACAAACACAAAACCACGAGCGTGCGTAAAAGAGGCACACCAGTCGTTGCGCGTCACAGTTCCGCTGCGCCTGCTTCACATCACAAGACATCGGTAGCAATACCCCATACTCGAACACCGATACAAAGCATGCGCATCGTAGTTCTCACTGACTTTTCGTCCAACCCGTTCTTGGCCGTGCGGGACAGAGTTGCGGACCCGCTATCGGCCGTCATGATAGCGTTTGCCGCACTTGTGGGTGGCATTGTTTCGTGGTTCATCAAGGCGAAGGGTACCATCTCAAGTCTTCCTACCCCTAAAGACCCTGATGACAATGCTCAAGACATGTCGGCATCGGATAGCGCAGCTCGAGAGGTTTACCAACTCAGAGACAATGACAGTATCAATATTACAAAGCTTCCGTCTCCAGCAAGAACTACAGCTGGTGAGAACGCTGTGTGGCTCAATATGAGGTACGTAGTATCATAAACACGCTGTTAGACCCCACATCGGAGTTGTCTATTCATTACAAACACAAACCATCTCATGACCACTGACTAATGTACTGATTTTGCTTCTCGTTCTGATTGTGGAACGGAACAGCTTGAGTACTCTATGGCGCTTGTTCAGGAAGTCAACAAACGGTTTAGTGAAAGACGTACTTCAACCGGTGTTGGACGACATGCACTTTCCAGATTTTGTTCAGTCGGTTACACTGTCAAAACTTGCTTTGGGTGAGAGCCCGTGCTTAGTTCGAAAAATTCAAAGGTTGCCTTCACGGGCTCTGAACGAGATCCAGTATCGGTTTGACCTTCGCTTGGTCGGCGATAAAGAGGGAAAGATCAATGTCGATGTGGTTACTCGCATACCTGGAATGAAAAGATCGTTTACCCTGCCGGTATGTGTCAGCTCCTTAGATATCGATGCGAAGGTGTGGGTGGGGCTGACTGTTGTGCCATACAAACCTTGGCTCCGGTTTGCCCAATGGGCGCTTATATCAATGCCTATTGTCAAAATGCAAATCTCTATTGGCGACTTGATTCCCGTCACTGCGATTCCGGTGTTGTCCAATTTCCTTCGAAAGACCTTCACAAGAGATATTCCGGAGCAGTTTTTGTTCCCAAAGACCCAAACCATTGATCTTATGGAGGAAAGTGATACAGAGATCCGTATTGAAGAAGGTCTGCTCAAAGCTAGAGGGGTGAGGGCACCCTTGGAGCAGCTATCGAACGATGAAATATCCTCACAGTTTCCCATTCTAACTAGCCTGTTTAACAGTGTTGATCTCAACAGCGACGGTTACCTCTCTCCAGAAGAAATATCGAGGGGTTTAATAGAGTGGGGCTATGCGTCTCAAGCCGAACGCCGTTCTATAATCAACTTGCTTGATATAGACAACAATGGCGTTGTTAGCTTAAGAGAGTTTGTAAGCGTTTGGAGTAACTTGAAAAACGTGTTTGTCCCTCGGCGTTTTCGCGGTATTGTCAGTGGAGTTTTGTTGCGAGCCGAAGGCCTACGCGTTCCTCTTTTCGGCTTTGCGGATCCGTTCGTCGTTGTCTCGATAGAGTCCCAGAGAGTAACATCAAAGCGCAACAATGCAACCTCCCGAACCGGTGAAGAAGAAGGAAGTGCTGTATGGAATGAGGTAAGTAATTCGAGAAACTTGTACGATGACCACAATGAAACGCTCTAACCAGAAAATTTGGCTCTAAGGGTTGGGAATTGTATGTTGAACATCCCAAGTCCGCCACTCTGCGAGTAGAAGTGCGCGAGGGCTGTCGCTTTGCTTTTTATCGCGGTGCTTTGCCTCCCCCTCCACAACATATAACTCATAGTGGTGCTCTTGCTGTACGAGAGCCGGACAGGATAGTTGCTGGACGAGGAACACTAATCGGATACGGTACCTTGGCAGTCTCAGATTTGCATCCGTATGCCGAGGCAATATGGGTGACTCTAACAACCGGTGGAGGTCGTGTTCGTCTGGATGTTCAGTTTAGCCAGTTTATCGATCCTACACTAATTTAGAACTTGTGTCACTGGTGACAAAAGCAGGCTTCGTGAGTGCCAAGTATCCTGGGGTATGGGAAGCCATAACTTAATAACTGTGCATCAGTGGTTCTGGAACAGACACCTACTTGATCGAACAACTCCAAATCTCGGAATCCTGTTATTCAACCGTCCTGCCACGAATGTCTCAGTGATTTCATGTGATTCATCCATCAATGCCACAAAATGTTGAAGATCGCTAAACTCGAATGCTCCCATACCAAGACTGCAAGTAGATGGCGATGCGTCCAGTTTGCTCTTTCTCTCAAAGAAGGATACGATTCGTCTGCGAGGATCTGGAGCCTGAAAAGCCATATACTCATCATTCTGTTCCATATGATGCCGCGCGTATGCCACTAGGTTCCGGTTTGATTCTAGTTCTTCCCGAACACGAATGCCAAACCAAGGAATGTCATCGTCATCATCGAGCTTAATATCTAGAGAATTCGAGTGATCGGTTTCCATGTCACTACTCACCACTTTTTCGCTGTGTTCACTGTCCAGTGGAGAGCGTTTCTTCGCATTTTTTCCACCTCGCCTAATGCTTAGCATGAAGCTCAGAAACGTGAACTTGTGAGTAAATCTTGGTTTCTTCATAGTTCTCGGCCGAGTGCGTCAGTAGGGTTATTCGCTGGAAGACCTGCTCGAAGTGCGATTCAAGAAATAGCCCTTTTATTCCTGGTACGAAAATGCCGTCAGGTTAAAGCAAGTTCCGAATGTCTAAGACCAAGGCTCGTGGGGTGGGATGTACGGCGAGGCCGGTTTATCAAGTATCTAAGAAATCAACTTCTTTGTTCGTAGTTACTTCACAAACGCAATGCATCAGGAGAGGGTGCGCAAACAGAAGGGAGACGTGTTAACTGACCACGCAAACTAATGGTACTCAGATAATTGAATCACGCACGAAGGACGTAATCATACCTTGGCATAACAAAAGCACCAGTGGGAGATGGGTAGTGTGGATGGAGAGGTTTCCTTTCTCAGTACGGTTTACGTATTGATTGTATTCGGCAAGCATGAACTCAAACAAATGAGCACGGAGGCATGCATTAAGCCTCTGGGTTCAAAAGGGATGCTTGTATGACCTGAGAATTCCGACCTAGCCTAATTAAGCCTACATCCTCGCTGAGATCACTGTCCACGATCGTTTGGCAAACATGATCTTCGAGGTCTCAATCGCGCAACAGGTGCGGCCTCCTATGCAACCCACGTGGAGCAATAGCTTTAATGTCCAGCCAAACATTGTAACAGTCTCTCGCTTAGCCGTCCCGACAAGAGTTATATGTTGAGGAGAGGTATAGCTCAGCCATCAAGAAAAAGCCACTGCGATTGCGGCAAGGATTAGTCGATCACGAGAGTTGACTATTTTGCTTCAAGCCAGTGCAGACGCCTGCACCGCTGAAATGAGAAGACGTGCACTTCGATCTGCTAGAGGTTTCTGTGTTCTCCGAGTCATGTGGGTGAAAACGTGTCCCGAGGAACTGTCTCGAGACAGTCCTACCGATGTAGTCTGAATTCACGTGGGCTTCTGCAAAGGAACTGCGCTCTCTCAGCGAAAGTTTGTATTGCCGTACCACCTCACAAAACGAGCGACGATGCTAAAATAGCACATGGTGCTCGTTCGTGCGAACTGGATGCACGTCTTCTCCATCTGTCATATAGGTCAAGCGGACGAATATTGTCTAGCAACCTGCTTATGACTTCGTATTCCAATTTAGTCGTGTGGTTGGGAAGTTGTCGTCCGTCACGTAGGAAATCGAAACATCAAGACACTCACAATGTGAAACAAGAGCGGAGTAAGGTTCGAGCTTCCTATCACACCTTATTTTCACTGCATTTTGTTGAACAGAGGCCTCTTTTGGCGAACCATGACAACACTCTGAATAGTTAATCACTACGATAGGCCCTTACGACGGTTAAGGTTCCAAAGCACTAGAGTAGAGTCTACTGGAAACCGATTTACCTGACTCGCTTTAGTAGAATGGTCGCCTGGCAGAAGATATGAAAGGCTTACGGGAGTAGTGTCCTCAAGGGATAGCGTTCTGTCAGGAAATGATCTATAAGAGGTATGCGAGCTACAAGTAGACGCAACGCCAACACAGAAATTCGTGAAGGTTTCCCTGAACTCTTCGACAGCGGCTCTTGTTGTTGTTTTTGGGCCGACGAAGCCTAATTCCGGCTTTGACGTACGAAAGTACCAACTCTCTAAGAAGCTACTGTTGGTAGTTTCTGGCTCGCAGGCCACGTTCTGGAGTCAGGACCCAGTTGCAGATCCGTTTTTGCCATTTTTCTGCCTGTGCTGTTGTGCTGCATGGAAGATCGACGACCCGGGAGGCCGTTAAACTCGTCCAGGCGATCGGCGGACTGATCGCCTCCACGGACCCGGGATGTCCGTAAAATCGCCCTGGCAGTCGGCGCACCGACAGCCTGAAGACCTGGGCGGTAGCGTCAGAAAAAGACCCCCGCTTATCTGTGCGAAACAGAAGGGACGAGGCACGTGCAACACTGCGGATCTTACCAACCTTTCCCTAACTTTTCCCGGAAGGATCATGGAGGTTCCCACGGAAACTCTGGCGGGATCGCGATGGGTCTCCAACGGAGACCAGGGATTTTAGGAAGCGACAACACCGCCTGTACAAGGATGTGAATGGTTTTACAGGGTTTTTCTGGACTTACGCTGAGATCTACAGCACACACGGGCCCCAACCCGATCTTACCGCCCTTAATCGCCAAGGGCAAAGAGAAAAGGGAGGGTAAGATGTCACCAGATCTTCTGGGTGGCGCGAACGTGGTACATGGAATCCGCCTTGTCGTGGTGTACCCCTTACCTGGCGCTCTCTCGAGTTGAGGAAGGATTAGCAGAGCAAAGTCTGGAAGAGGTGAAACGCGCCAGAACGGAATGGGTTATACATTCGGGTCTCCCCGCAGAAGTTTTGTACCATTCTACTACGTCTTGGAATACCAGTTGGTGAGCGTAACACGGCTGCTGCAGGGTGGGAGCAAGCAACGGCCATCAACAATATTTTGAGTCAGAAGTTAAGGCTGGTGTAACAGGGTAGAGAGAACTTGTCATTCACGAGGAGTAGCTAGCAGTTAACCTTAGTTGTTGAGAGATTGAAAAGGAATTATGATAAGCTCTACCACAGCGTCGCAATTAGACAATGTGCGCCCATAGAGAAGAAGAAGAAGAAGGTCGACACACCGCGATTGGCGGATTAATGCAATATGCCCAACGCAGGGCCACTGGCGCTTCCCGCGTGATCCCTCAACACAGTACTAGTCCAGCAAATAAGACTCGACACTGAAGCTCTCGAGATGAGCTACAACAGCTTTAACTTGAACCCATTTCGCCTGGACTGTTTAATGATATCCCGGGTCGGACAGTGGCTGAAGAGGTTTCTGAATTTCCTTATGAAGGAGAGAATTTCTTCTCTGAAGATACTTGTACCTGAAAACCGGGATAAGAATGTATTGAGCTAATGATGCGCAGTACGGGTACAATACGTAATTCTTCCGCACCGATTATCCATAGAAAAAAAGCGCTAATGGCTTCGCTCTGTATTGTAATCTTTGTCCAAGATGCAGAAGGTGAAGGGTCATAACGATATATTGCTAACCCTTACACCACTTCAATGTCATGGTAGAACCATCATGCAAGAACAAATTATTCTTCCATGAGATTACCATCAACGCTTCTTTGTCTATTGTCTGGAAGTTTTGGTCTCAGTTGGAACCCCGCCTGCGAACTTATTCTTCTATAGCGGACACAACGAGAAGGCGAATGGCATGCGTTTTTTCGAACGGGCTCGGAAACTCTCGTGCTGGGCTTCGTGCTAACCTTTACGTGCTCATCAGCAGATCAAGCAACTTGTATGTTATCCTGTAACGGCGAAGGTTGATGGTTCGTTTTTTTGCTGGATGTTTGGGAGTAAGAATTAAGGAAAACGGAAAGCGCAGAATACCATAACTTGAAGCGGTGCGAAGCATGCTCTGGCAGGCAGAAATCCCCAGAAGCTGTGTTTCTTTTCGGAGAGTACATTACAACTACGGACACCGCAACTGTGACAACCTCGAAAAGAGCGAAAAGCCTTATCAGCGCCTAAAAGTGTCGGAATAGTCTCCGGTCCACTAGAGTAAATCTACTCACCTGCCTTAGGCATCATTCACGATCACCATATGCTAGAACATTACTGGGCGCTCGCCTTCCGCCACTGCAAAAATTGCGACTGCGGTAACGTTTACGCGAATACCTCTTTCCCGCCATTTCACACATCTCGCGGAGTGCTTTGAAGAATGTTTGCAAAAGTTTGGGCAGTGCTTGCATGCTTATTCAGCCTTCTCTGAGAGCAGGTCACACCACAGTGAATGGGCGTTGTTCCTCAAAAGAGAGCTCTGCATGAACTGTATAGATTTGCTTCTAGCAGAACCCATGCCCTGATTGATGTGTGCAAGGGCATTCCGTTTGGTATCAGCTCATTGCCTTTCGAAAGCACTCAGCAGTTATGAACTCAGCATAATACAATAGTACAACGTTGAACCATAATGGAAGTAGCGGCTACTTCACAAATGCACGTGGTAGAAGAGTTCCGTTATTTCGAGCGACAATTGAATCATGAATCCTCCTCCTGGGATACTTTCGATTTGTATAAGCAACAGCCCTTTCATAGACACGTTCTCGTTGCTTCACTTTCATGGTAGAAGTAGCTGAACCGTGTCCGCCCACACCCCTCTTGAACGGCGCTGAGTACGCCCCTACCGTGTAACCGTTGGTCCAAGCTTCATAACTAAAAACGCAATCCTGCCAAACACCAGGTTCACCGCGCTTGGCAATTGTCAGCTCCAAGCCACCAGCCTTCCTCAACAACTCCCTTCGAATAAATACTGGAGCAATCCACACGCATTCGGCATACATGAACGGCAGCTTTGTTCTTGGTTCGATGTATGGCAACGGTTGGGTGTTTCCTTGTCGTAAGCCTCCATGGGTGCTTATCTGCTCACCATACTCAAACCCCTGTCCCGAGCCGTGGTCCCACAGTTGACCAATGTATCCTCCCAACACGCCCAATTGCGGTAAAGCCTCAAAAAGCTTGAGGGCGTCTTTGAGCCAGTCGTCTGTAAAGGGAAGCAGGTCATCATCCTGCAGCAAAACGACAATATCGCCGGATGACATTCGCATAGCTCGATTGTAACTCCTCAACTCATGGAGATTATTGGATCGAATAATGAAATGGTGAGGGTCTGGAAGTGCGGCGTGCCAATCATGCAGTGAACCATCCGTGGAACCATCTTCACTGATTACAATTTCTTCGACAACAGGAGAAGACCTAAGACTAGTTGATATGTTAGGTATGTTGGCGTGGTGGTTAAAGCTTTGCACAATTGCAGTTAGCAAAGGCGGCCTCTTGACATGAAGTTGTGGTATGAGACATCGGCATTGATATCTTTGACTCTGCTCGGTAAACTCATTGGTAGGGTATTGGTTGGACCCCACATACGCATGCGCTAGCCATGTGGAAGCGGCGTCGCCGACATCCTGTACACCTTCCCGTATAACCCTGGCACAGATCTCCCAGGAGTTGTTTTCAGAAGCGTGTGAAAGAGCAGAAGCTCGCCTGGGCCGAGTGCCGGCAAACGTGGAGGAGATATAGTACTGGCCTCTTAAGGCGATGATCACAATGAGGACGAGAAGAATAGGACGCGGGGCGCGAGTGGAGTTGCTTTGTCGGGAAGATTGCGAAATCATGACGCCATTCATGAAGCAGCTGTTGTGATGTCAGAGGAAGGGAAAGATGGGGAGGGACGTGGACGTACCCGCTGGAGGTGGGTGAACTCGATACGACGACAAGGCCGGTGCGGTGCACCGCGGAGTTGCCGACAGTGAAGGGCAGACAGGGCACTGCCCACGCAGGCATCATGGAAAACAAATTACGAATTAAAAGCTCCTACGCTTGTACCTCTGTTTGGTACCAACGGTACACGTCAGCGCAGTGCGGATCATCACATCTTTTCCGACGCATCGCGTACAGTACATGTGCTTGTGCACCAGGACGACATCTTTGCCGCTCCTGTCTGGATCTGTTTAGCAATGAAAGACAAGAAGGCGGACAACAGCTGAGCGACGGTAATGAGCAACTCCGTTGATTAGTCACAATTTTACCCCACACAAGGCGCATTTGGTACATAGGTACGAGAATCACAAAATCGAATAGAGGGGAGCAAACAAGACGGCTTCACGTCTTCACGCTGCCATATACTCCGTGATATACCTCTCCAACTCTGCCTTTCCCATGGCACCTTCTCTAAGCCCGTACGCAGTGCCGTTCTTAAACACAGCAAACGTGGGCAAACCGCGAATGGTATAGTCATTCACGAATCTCTCATTCTTCTCCGTGTCAATTTTGACTACCTTCAATTGACCATCGAATTCTGCTGCAGCCCAGTCCATGAGAGGAGCCACTAGTTTGCAAGGTCCGCACCACTCTGCGTAGAAGTCCACGAGCACCGGAAGCTGTTTAATTGGGCGGTTAGTCATGTGTGAGCGCAATTCCTTGCCGGTTTGCTAGCGTTTCTTCTGTAGATGGGCGCAATTACGTACCGTCTCGGAGGTCTTCAGTACCTCGTTTTCGAAGGTCTCATCGATGACTTCTACGGGAACGGCCGGCTCGGCGGCGCGAATGGTCAAGCGCTGTTGATGCAGTACGGCATTTCTTGCGCGACGGTGACGCCCAACGAGCGCAGGACGTGCAATGGCGTTGGTGCGGAACGCAGCCGATCGCGGCGCGAGCGTGAGTGGGGCAAGGAATGCCGGAGTGGACGACATTTGTCGAGAACAAAGTAGAGATGAAAGGCGTATTGCAGGAATCTGCGGTACGAGATGGCCTTAAATAGGGTCGGACGTACCGTCGTGGTACCTTTGTAGACGCTGGAAGTGAGAAGTGAAACTCAAGAACCAACTACCAAGGCGCAATCTATGCTCGAACCTGACGCGGTTGACTTGCATGGCACTGGGCAGTCGAGCGCCAGTCCCTCAATAATATCTCCGCGCTCAGCGGTGGACACGTGGGATGATTCACCATCATATGCTTTGCGCTTGCGCATGTGGGAGCTCACTACAAGCTGATTCGTTCATTCAAACTCGGTTCCGCCTACGCTCGTGGAAGCTCACTACAAGTATCGCTGGACAAGCTCGCATCAGTGTCTGGCCGGACACTTTTGTAGCCCAGTCGTTTCACAGCGCACGCAGAGACGGGTTTATCGCACACAACTCCGTCGCGGGAGCGTTCCAGCATACGAGTGCCGTAGAAAAGCAGCGCCATGGATTGCTCCGACGAGGCCATAGATCTCCGTCTATCCGCGTTAAAATGTCCCATTCCAGAGAGCCCCACCGGTAAGCAAAAAGCACGCACAGCACATGCACAATGTCCACAAACTAACACTTCCTTCCAGACAAGCTCTTGTACCAGAAGCAAATCTGTTGGTTAGAAGATGTGCACATTCGCCGTTACCCAATTGAGCAACGTGAGCCACTGCGAAGAAAAGACTATAGATCCGGCTTAAACGCCTATCTCCGCCTTTTAAACGCGCCTCCTAACGCGTACGCGTCACCGAAACAGACCCGAAACTTCCTCATTGAACTGGCCATCAACCTTCAGTACAGAGATAACGCAACGCGGTATAACACGCCGTTCGATCCGTGGCAGTCGCGCTGTCTGCCAGTCGTACGAGGCGTGTCGAACAGCGAACAAGTGGCAAGAGCGTTAGAGGAACTACGTCAAGTTCTCCAACTCACCAAAGTGGACGGCGTGTCGAATGCATCCGTGGCTGCAGCTGCGGCCGATGCGATTGAAGTGCTCACCACAGAGCAAGTGCCACTGCCGCCAGAAAGCGTGATAGAAAAGATGGCAATCGGCTTCGACACGCAAGATGCGCAGCTTCGAAACGTGGTATGCGCGATGAGATTATTATTCGTGCGTCGTTTACGCTCTCTTCAAGACAATGTGAACACGCTGATATCCGGAATGCAAGCCATAACCGCCAACCCCCACACGGACTCGAAGCTCGGGAAGGTGGGTCGGTAAACGTATACAGACCTTGAGCAATGTAATGTATAAGGTAGTTTGATGTGGTCTTTTCATGACTACCGCCACGTAGCGTTGAGCGATTTGGCTAGCTTGGATGCAACGTATCTGAAACTGGTTGTGAGTCCCGCAGAAGCAATGCCCTTGACAGCCTGACTAACGCTACTTCGCGCTACGACTGAACCCACCGCCGCCAACACAGCGCTTCCAAGGCGCCCCCTGTGCACATACGGAAGGTCGCGTTGATCTACAGCAAGATGGTTTGTAACGCGGTGTCGAATACGGGCGGGTAATCTGTCAAGCAGTCGTCGTTGCGCATGGGCACAGGTATCCCTCCTCCAAACGCGCCCACGCACCAACTCTGTAACGCTGTCACAGGAAGAATACATGGTTCGAAACGCATTCAAATTGGCATGTACAATGTCATACACCTTCGTTTTCACCTCGACGGCCGTGGCCGTACGCACGTCCCTCGTATATGAAAGCGATGCAATGGCCGTATAAAGCGCTTCCTCGCCAAAGCTTTCCGGCAGCGTGAGTAGCGCGGCTGCAGCAGCGGCTTCAGTATTCCGTCGCAACGCCTTCGAAAGCAGCGGTCCCGCGGTGGCAAGCACTCGAACCGGCTTTTGCAAACGTCCAGACACGTACAAGGAGTGCCATTCAGTGAGATCGTCGATAAGATCGGCAGTACACACGACGCCATATTTGAAAGGGGTGCGACCGGGGGTGAGAAGCGTATTGAAATAAACTGCAGCGCCTGCTCGTTGAAGTTTGACCACGGTGGACGCGCCCAGCAGTTGGGCGGTCATGGAGTAGTGGTGTTGGTTGCGATAGAGATTGTGCGAGTGCCATTGTTGAGCATCATCCACTGCGACGATGAGGTCGATCATGCGCCGACGGGGATCGGCGTTGCATTGCGGAATGATTGCCGAGCCGTATGCAAAGGCGAACGAGGAAGGCGGTAAGGTGGAGAGAATTTGCTCGGCCTGGTCAGTAGGTAGTGCGCATGGGTCCACCAAGTGCACCATGCTTCGGTTCGCACGTTCGCGGCGGGTATCGGCCGCCGAAACAGTTGCGGGTGGCGGCGCCACGCGCGCTCTCCGCTTTCGCTTCAGCTCGTGCCGCACAACGATATTCCGTTTGTTTTGACAGCTGTTCCTATTTGCGCAGCGTGCTTACAGTATGCCATGCGCGTGCTTACAGTACGTGATCTGCAACGTGGCAACGGGACGATCACATTCCGCCTCAGCATGTACGAAGGGTACCGTTTGTCATAGTCAAAACGACTAGGCCACATGTCCGGTGTGAAGTTCAGGTGAACTGATGATAGTCGCAGCTGGTACACGTACAGTATATCAAACAGCAACAACGTTGGTACCGTTGGTACTGTAGTACCAAGTTGGTACATACGACAAGGCGCAGTGTCTCGGCGCACACTTACAAAAAACGGCGGAGACGGCGGACACCGAAAGAGAGGCACACATGGCTTCATGTCACATGAGGGCTATTTACAAACGAACGAGCTGCGAGTACGGTACATATGGAAAGAAAAAAAAAAAAAAAAAAAAAAAAGAAGCGCCATGGCCAAGCACCGGCTATGCCCACCAACAACAGGCTACTACAACATGTTGTCGTGAATCATGGAGTCATTCTCCTTGTTGTGATCATCAGCCGCAGGGCCAGTATGCTCAGAATAATCGTGACGAACGTCGTCAAAATACGGGCTATTGAGCGCCTCGAGCGCGGAGCCTCTCTTATGCGGCGACAAATTCAGCATGGAAGCAAGCAGAGCAAGCCCGTCAGTGCCCAGAACCCTGAGCGCTTTGAAAACTTGGTGCAACTTTTGCGGCTTCCATTGCGGGTACGCATGCCAGTCGACCAGGTGGTTGACGTTGGGCCACGTCGATGTGGTGGGCGTTCCGAGCACGCGGAATATTGCAAGTAGCTGTTCCAATTCGGAGTCGCCGGAGAATAGCGGCTTGCCAATGATCATTTCGGCCAGAATGCAACCGACGGACCACATGTCCACGGCGGTGCAGTACAGCTTGGTTCCGAGCAGAATCTCGGGCGCTCTGTACCATAGCGTGACCACCTCGTGCGTGTACTTGTCGACCGGCAGCGAGAACACGCGTCCTAAACCGAAGTCGGCCAGCTTTATGGTGTTGGATTTGACGTCGATGAGGAGGTTTTGCGGCTTGAGATCGCGGTGAAGCACGGCATGCGAATGGCAGTACTTCATGCCAAGCAGGATCTGATAGCAAAATCGTTTAGCGAGATCGGGGGGTATGCCGACGCCCTTGCCGTACGTGGAGGTCATGAACTGCTTGAGATCATGATCCAGAAACTCGAAGACGAGGAAGAGCACGGGTAATCCAGAGCGCTGTTCCGAGTGCACCACCTCCTCCAGTCGGACAATGTACGGACTGTGCAGGCTGCGGAGGATGGAAACTTCGCGGAGAGTTGTGGCGGGCACACCCTCGTCATCGCTGGCTAGGATGGTTTTCTTGAGGGCGACGATCTTGCCGGTCTGCAAGTGCTGCGCCTTGAAGACCTTTCCATAGGTGCCTTGGCCTAGGAGCTCTGTACGCTTGTAGTTCTCCATAAGGTGGTGGAAGAGAGGGGGCAGCGACGGCTGTTGGAGGGAGGGATGGGAGGTGAAGTTGAGAGAGGGCTTTGCACAGCCACAAGCATGAGGGTGTGGATGGGGGGGTGGGGGAGGGAGAGGGGGGGGGGGGGGGGGGATGGGTGGGTAGAAGAGGGGTTGCAAGGAAGGGGATACGGCCGCCGGCTGCGTGCAGTGGCGGCAACGGGCAGCAGGCGGCGGTAGCCGTTACGAGCGGGGTTTGGTGTCGGGTGGGCGTGGGGGGGGGGGGGGGGGGGGTAGGGGTGTTAGTGTGGCGAGGGAAGGGCGTGCGTGGGTGTGCGTCGGATGGGTGGGCAACGGGCTGGGCGCGAAGCGGTGCGATGAGCGTTGGTGCGCAGTGGCGCACGCACCCGCGGCTGCCGGTTTTGGCGGCAACTGATTGGCGGCCATGCCGGCTGACGTGGCCACCATCGCACTTTCGCCCCGCCGTTCAAAAGTTTGAATTCGCGCGTTTGAGTTCGGCCGCCACGTGGTCCACGTGTGGCCGCCGTCAACGAATGCCGCGCGCGTGGCCACGTGGAGCGGTGGCTGCGCTGTGGGGCGCATGTGCGCATGTGCGTGGTGAAGCTGCGTTGCATGACGCATTGTGTCAGAAGCGCTTTGCGTTTATAGAGTTTGCTCTGCACCGTCCGTGCTGCACATTCGCGTTAGCGTTATGGTATGATACCTTCGTACTGCGTTTGTGGTGTATATGTGCGTTGTCATAGCGGCGGTCACTGCCATGGTTCACACCGCACTTGTGGCGTAGTGGTTTTTGTTACAGTATCACAGCGTTTATAGAGTTTGCTTTGCACCGTCCGTGCTGCACATTAGCGTTATGGAATGATACCTTCGTACTGCACCTTCTCCGATGCACTCAGCACGCCCGACGCTGTCGCCGCAGAGGGAAAGGCGCGTGCAAAGTTAGAGCACCGTAATATGTAGAGTAACTTCTTTCCTTTGCTTTCGCTACGGCGACGACGCTGGTGCCGCACTACTTGATCCGCCCCCCTCCTCACCTTCGTGAACAGCCGTGATTTCATCCGTCATCGCACTCGCACTCGCACTCGCACTCGCGCTCACCGACGCCGACGCCGATGCACCGGATGCACAAGCCGCAGCTGCGATTCCGCCCGTCGCCGCGCCACCCGCCCCACCGTCCGTTACCTCCGCGTCCAACACGCGCTTCACCCCCGACGCAGACCCGCTTTCAGCCGCCGCCACCCGCTGCAAAGTAGAGCTCGACGATGTTCGTTTTCGCTTGTTCGACGTAGCAGTTGCATCTACAATCCCATGTACGTTGCGAGTCTGTCAGCACAGCAAAACAGCAAAAAAGAACGCGCCGTATGTTAGTCACTCGCCGCTCACGTGATTGCAACCGCGTTGCCGCAAATCGCGTTGCACAACTTACGTGTCTCGCCAAGTCGCTTCGCAGCCCGAACCGCGACCTACATATAGTACATTCAAACGGGCGCTGCTTCAAGTGCACCGTCTTAACATGTTTCACCATGTTGCCGTGCAGCGCAAAAGACACATGGCAAGTTTCGCATTTATGTTCTCTCTTCCCATCATGACTCTTCATGTGCGAATACAGGTTACTACTTCGTCCAAACCGCGCGCCACAAGTGTTACAAGCAAACGGTCGTTTTCGATCATGCGCCGTTCGAATGTGTTCCACTAGCAGATTCTTATGTCCATAACTAGCGTCACATCGCTCGCACTTGAACGGCCGACAGTTATCATGCACCGTTCGAATGTGCTTTTGCATGTTTGAGTTGGTCTTAAAACTCGACTTGCACCGCGGGCATATGAACTCCCTCGTCGCCCCCGCCGCCGACGATGCAGGCGTCGTCGCCGTCGTCGCCGCTGCAACGTTATTATCAACAGCTGCGCCGGGCATCACCGTCGACCAAAACAAGTTTTGACTGGGCTGCGCAAAATACGCCGTGTGCGCCGCCGCCGCCGCGTAGTACGGATGCATCTGGTACGCGGGTTGGAGCGGTTGATACGGCTGAACAAGCATGGGCGTGGCCTGCGCTTGCGCCGCGCGAACAGGCACTGACACCCCGTCCAAGACAACGTTCACATCCATTGCGGCCGATGAATTCGCCGCCGTCGCAAGCGTCATACCGCGCAGTTGAAAGCCATGCGCCGCAGCCGCGGCCATCGCCGTCTGCACGATCTGCGACAAGGCGCCATGAGAAGCGGCCTGTTCCGCGCCGGGCGGCGCGGCGGCACTGGACGGCACCACCTCTCGCGCCGCGTGATGCGACGAAGCGCCCGCGCCAACGGTATAGTCAAAAGGCGGCGCAGGCGGCGGCGGCGGTAATGACGGTGGTGGAAGCGGTGCAGATCGTCGTTCCGGCATCAAGACGACACAATGCAAACATGGCGCACCGTGCGCTGACTATTGGCGCCCCTTCACGAGAGCGCGTCTCTAAGTCCGGGCGCGCGCGAATGTGCGGGAGGCGGCTCCCAGCGAAAGTGGCGCGCGCATTGGCGGAAAGCGGCACGCATGACGGCGACGCGCGAACCGTAGGAGAATGCATGTGCGGCGAAATTCCGTTCTGAACCGCCAACGGCGGCCATTCCGCCTCCCCCCAAAGGCCAGTGCTCGCGAATCTTCATCGTCAACGCACGCGCTAGCGCCATCCATCCGCGTGCGCTTCCCGCTCTCACACGTGAGCAACGTGCGCGAAACGCCTTCTGATCTTTTCGCGCCCACCGCCGCTTCATTGAAAAATCTGACACCCCGAAAAGCCGCCAAACTGCGCTTCCACGAAGCCCCGCCTCCAAAACACAGTTCGCCGCCATCATGTTTACCGCCACCACAGATCACTACCAGCGGCACAACTTAGAACTCAGGAAAAGTTCCTCCGATGCGCTGCCGTTGTGCCAGCAAATCCCTTACACCCTGCGCTTATAACCACATCAAAAAGGGCCCTCCGCCCCGCAATCTTCAACGCTCACACATCATATACATCAGCCGTGAGCTTACACCCCTCCTTGCAATGTTTGTGTTCCAACGCGCATATAGTCCTGCCTTTCCTGATAACGTATGGCGAAGTCAACGCTGCCAGCTTTGCAAGGAGCGCCATGCGGTTGTGTGATAGCCGAAGCTGGCACTCATGGTGACTGAGGGGCGAGTATGTAGGCAAGCGACTGTATACATAATGTGTTACTTGGCTCTATGCATTAATCTCAGTAGTGAAGACATAGCTCAAGTCTCCACCACGTCTTACAACGGTACACTACATTACGAGGCGTACTGAGGAAGGGCCCACAAATCCGAAAAAAGGTTAAACGGGTACAAGTAGGTACAAAACCAGACCCGGGAAGAAATGTGGTTTCTAGATTAATCGCCAAAACCTCGCGAAATTTAATGAATAAAGCCGCACGCGTCATACACAAAACCGTTTAATGAAACCTTTTTAACCCTTTAGAATAATCACTTGTCAAGCGGCAGGGAATATGCTCAACGAAATTGTTGCCAACTGCGCTGTCTTGCATTCAGCAGGTCGCACGCAAAACGACAACACTCTTCCGAGGAGCCTGAGGAAAACGTCCCTAGATCGTACCAAGCATGGCAGACCTCTGAAGAAAGCAGGACGGTATAATGATAAGCGTTAACCCTCCTGCCCGCTAAATTTGACTACTGGGTTGATTTGACAAACGTTTCTTCTCCAAAAACTGTACGCCATGGGTTTTATTGAAAGCTTCTTGTGGAAGCCGTAAGCGCTTTTTATGCATTCGCACCCCCCGGCGAAGCGTTTCGGACGTTCTAACTCCGCATCAGGGATAAATAAAAAGTAAACACACCACTTTGTTGCTAAAAGTGTGTTGTTTCGACTTGCTTCCTTGCCAAGCAATCCTTTGTTCATGTCCTGAGTTTATTGTGTTTTTGGTGCTCCAAAAGTAATCACTGTGTTTATTGCACGTCAAAATTTTGAAACACCACCAAAAAGCCCCACTTTGTGCTGTATTGAACAAAGTTTACGATGCGGTTTTCGTTTTGACCACCAAACGAAGAAATGAATCAAGGCTATAAAACATAACGAGTACCAAAGGTAACTCATTCATTCCATAGATCAGGCGAGAAAAGTAAAAACTGACTACATATCTCATCTTCACAAATGTGTAATGCGTGCTGAAGTTTTGGTTTATGCTTGTGTCATAGATCAGGCGAGAAAAGTAAAAACTGACTACATATCTCATCTTCACAAATGTGTAATGCGTGCTGGAGTTTTGGTTTATGCTTGTGCGCAAGCTTTTTTCTACGTATGGTTCATGCCTCCTACCGTTCCATGATGTGAAAGCAAGAAAACCCTTGCAACACTACTCCACCATCTAGTAGAGATATAAGAAAGACTGGTGAGAAACAGCGGCAAACGCACTTTACACCTTTCACCAATTCAAGCTCAGTCGCTAGCAATCATCTACAAAAAAAAAGTGCCTCACGTTAATTCTGCAAAATCTTTTCTATCTGAACACCCAAGAAAACTTTCTTAATCAACTTCTTCCATGTTAGAGGCAGCGGCACCTTCTTCGAGAGGTGGCAATTCCTCATCATCCCCACCCTTAGCGGCATCAACATCATCGTCATCGTCGTCATCAATGCTCAGACCGAGTTTGATCATGCGGTGAATGCGAGCAGCGAAGATGTTCGGCTCATCCAGTGAAAAGCCAGATGTAAGCAAAGCAGTGTCGAACAACAAGTTCACAAGGTCCTTGACTGTCTTCTCAGTCTTGTCCGCTTCCACACGCTTTCTCAACTCCTTCACAATAGTGTTGGTCGGGTTGATTTCCATCGTTTTCCTTGAGCTCATGTACGTCGACAACGACGAGTCGCGGAGCGCCTGCGCCTTCATGATGCGTTCCATGTTTGCAGACCATCCGTACTCACCCGTAACCAAGATGCACGGAGAGTCGGACAAGCGCTCGGAAACAATAACCTTCTCCACCTTGTCGCCAAGGTGCTCCTTGATAACAGTGCACAGTTGTTCACAAGCCTTCTTCTCCTCTTCGCGCTTTTTCTTTTCCTCCTCAGTGTCCTCCAACTCCATACCCTCCTTAGAGGCGCACACTAGCTTCTTACCATCGAACTCCTTGAGTTGTTGGACACAGTACTCATCAATGGGCTCAACCATGAACAGCACTTCAAAGCCCTTTTGCTTTAGCTTTTCAAGGAACGGAGAATTCTCAACAGCCTTCTTGCTTTCTCCAGTGATGTAGTAGATGTTCTTCTGACCCTCCTTCATACGTTCCACGTATTCCTTCAAGCTGGTCAGCTCATCAGTGCTCTTAGTGGAATTGTATCGCAGCAAGGCAGACAGCTTGTCACGGTTGTTAGCATCCTCATGGATACCTAACTTGATGTTCTTAGAAAACTGTTCATAAAAGATAGCATAGTCCTCCTTGTTCTCGGCAAGCTCGGTAAACAACTCCATGCACTTCTTCACAAGAGTCTTGCGGATGACCTTGAGAATCTTATTCTGCTGGAGCATCTCACGGCTGAGGTTAAGCGGCAAATCCTCAGAGTCGACAACACCCTTGACAAAATTGAGGTACTCCGGAATGATATCCTCACAATTGTCCATAATGAACACACGCTTGACATACAGCTTGATGTTGTTGAGCTTCTTCCTGGGCTCGAACAGGTCAAACGGAGCACGCTTCGGGATGAAAATGATGGCCTTGAATTCGAGCTGACCCTCGAGAGAGAAGTGCTTGACGGCAAGATGCTCTTCCCAGTCGTTCGTGATGCTCTTGTAGAAGGAGGCGTACTCTTCTTTCGTGACGTCCTCCGGCTTGCGGGTCCAGATGGGCTTGTTCTTGTTAAGAAGCTGCCATTCGAGCTCCTTGACCTTGATGGTCTTCTTTTTCTTTTCCTCATCCTTCGCATCATCCTCAGAGATGTCTTCGACCTTGGTGTCGTCATCCTCCTTGGTCTCATCTTCTTTCTTTTCCTCCTCTTCCTTGGGAGCTTCCTCGTCTTCACCCTCAACTTCCTTCTCTACCTCCTTCTCGACAAGCAGGTTGATCGGGTATTGAATGAACTCAGAGTGCTTCTTAACAAGATCCTTGAGACGACGTTCCTCAAGGTACTCGAGTTGATCGTCCTTGAGGTGGAGTACAATCCAGGTTCCACGGGTAATTGCCGAGCCTGTGTCCTTCGAAATAGTGAAGGATCCACCCGCAGAACTCTCCCACACGTACTGCTCATCATCATTATTCTTGGTGTGCACGACGACATTATCGGCAACCAGGTAACTGGAGTAGAATCCAACACCAAATTGACCGATCATCGAAACATCAGCACCGGCAGCAAGAGCTTCCATGTACTGCTTGGTTCCCGAGTTGGCAATCATACCCAGGTTATTGACGAGGTCGGACTTGGTCATTCCAATACCGGTGTCCTGGATGGTGAGGGTCTTGCTAGCCTTGTCCGCAACGATACGGATTTCCATCTTGGACTCGGTGTCAAGGATGGATTTGTCGGAGAGCGACTGGTAGCGGACCTTGTTGAGAGCGTCAGAGGCATTTGAAATGAGCTCGCGAAGGAAGATCTCTTTGTTGGAGTAGACGGTGTTGATGATAAGGGACATCAACTGGTTGATCTCGGCCTGGAACTCGTAGGTCTCCTTCTCGGGTGCCGTAGAGGCGGCGGCGGCGGCGGCGGCGGCGGCGGCGTCAGTCATGGTAGCTACGGCGTGTTAGGAAAGCGGGAGAGGGGTGCGGACGCGAAGGGGAAGCAAGTGGTAGTAGGACGAACAAAGCTGAGTCAGGGGGCTGCGCGAGGAGGGCGGGGGGCGTTAAAGACCGGAGCCAAGGGCGGGTAGCTGTTTATGTAGCGACGGGGACGCCGGCGATGGACGGAGTTTGGAAGGATGAGCGGATCTATGTTCTAGAAAAGGGTAAAAGAACGTTAAAAAACGGGCGTCGACGATTGGTGGTGGACGCTTCGAGAACACGGCACACGTTCGTCGGCGGATCAAACTGGGCGCGCGGCAGAAAGCCGAGCAACGTGGCACACGCGCGCCCGGCTGCACGAGCATCAGCGCGTGCCACTTGCTTGTCCACGTGTCCGTCGGTTACACAGGCGCCACGTGTCAATGACTTGGCCGCCCGTGCACAGAATTGAGCTGTTTCGTTTCGCTTCGCTGTACGACAAGGTGGGGGGGAAGGACGACCCCGGTAGCTCGCTGTGGCGACGGAGACGGCATCATGCGGCGTCCAAGTCGCCGCGCCGCTTCGCCTGCGCCCTCGTCGAGCACCATCCACATCGACCTCACGCGCTCCCCCGCCGCCTCCACGGCCGATTCCGCCTCCACGGCCGCCACGCCCACGCGCACCCGCAGTCACCACCACCACCACCACCGCCATCACACGGCGTGTTCCACGCCATCCACCGCGCTCGACCCGCGTTTCGCAAACGCCTACCGTCTGGTACACACCCATCGCGAACGCATATACACCCCCAACGCCCTTTTGGAACGCGTCCGACTTACAGAACAGGCGCCGCCCATATCACCCTTCATCTCTCGTCTCTCCGCCCTCGTCTACCTGTTGATGAGCGTCGCCTTTGCCGCCGTGCTTATCCATCTTTGTCACGCGCTCTACTCCGATATAGCGCGCAAGACCCTCATCAGAGCGCATTCACTGCAGACAGAAGCGTCTCAATGTCGCGTTCAATTCCGCACAAATGACTGCGAAACAGCGCAGAGTCCCGCGTTGAGGCGACTCTGCATGGAATGGCGTTTGTGTTCACAGCGAGGAGATTCCGCCTTGCGCCATGCATTTTCACTATCCGTCTTCGCTGAAACTATCGCCGACATGTTCAATGCCTTTGCGGCCACCATATCGTCTACTGGTGTTTTGGTCGCGCTTGTTGTAGCCGCTTTGACTCTGCTGTTCGCCACCTTTGCGTTTCGCGCCATGCTTGCTTTCAAACGATCATCTCAACCGCTACCGCACGTCTTTCGAGATGACGCCCAAAGTGTCCCGCAACCGTACCTGCGTTCGCTGCCGACGACGCCTGTCGGAAAGGAGAAGGCCCGAATTACTTCGCGTCGCGCACCGCTCGTCACATGGAAAGCCATCGACGTAGACCGAGATTGCCCCACTTAACCTGTGTCCGATGTTCTCCGTTCCATTTTTGTACGACCACGCCCAGCTGTGTGTGGCCGACATCCATTGCGTAGTTTACAATAACAAGTTACCTTCACATATGCACAGCACATGCTGTTCCACACCACGACCATGTCGCTCGTCTCCGCAAACACATGCACACATACGCGCACGTCTCGCCGATCTGGCACCACTGTTTCCTGTATCCATACATTCTTACGTCATATCCGCTCACTGCGTGTCTGGTCTTCATTATCCCGTCGACATCGTCAATACCTTATGACCATACACGCATCGCCTTCCCTATTTCTTCTTGTCACAACTGTGTGCTGCATTTAATCCCCTCTTTCGCAACCCTAATTTATCTTCCTTACCTGTATTCCGCAAGAGGATCCAGGATCCAGCCAGACATGTTGCGCGAACGAGCCCCCTCACCTCTTGGTTCACTGTTAAACACGAGCCCCACACAACTGCGTTTATGGCACTTCTTGCCGCCTTATCACAACGCTACTGTACGACTTTTTGCTTCAACGGCTCAACCCCCTTTCGTCACACACTTCGCAGACGCAGCTAATGTGCATCTGCCCTATCTACTTCCCCTTCACTCTCCGTCGTTATGTACCTTCATTTCACCTCCACTTCTTCCAACCCCATTCCGCCCCTCAGTCTTCCCGCACCCCTCACCATTTTCCTATTCCTCACCTCAGCATGGATACCTCTGTAAACGCTCGCTTGCGTTCACATACCATGTATTCGTGGCCTGTTCCAAATGCTTACCAATGTGTACAGCCCCATCACATGAGATCATCTCCCTCTGAGCATGTGTATGCCGATGAGTTACACCAGCTTGACCATGGTTTCCCATCATCAACACCTTCGGTGTCATGCGTTCCGTCCGTTTCCGAACGGGTCGTGTTGCCCACGCCACCGTCACCTCCACAGCTGCAACCCCTCCTGATGCCACAAACACCAACGCCTTCATCATCTCTCGATCAACACAGCATTCTACCTCAAGCCGCACCACAACTGATCTCGCCTTCGCACAACGCGATCATCGCCCTTCGTCACACGTCCACTTCCCCCATCTCCGCTACTACCGCACCGGAAAGCGTAGACAAGCGCGTCGCGTGTGATCAATGTGGATCGTTATTCGGTGACACCAATTCATTAAGAAGACACGCCGCACGAGCACACCGGAAGTCCACTTCGTCCCTAGTGGTGTGTCAGCAATGTAACATCACCGTGAAGAACGAACAAAACCTCAAACGACATGTGGCTGTGTGTCACACCGGAGTTCTATCAGTGGCGTGCAAAACGTGTGCCGCCAGGTTTTGCAGCGTGGCTTCTTTGAGAATGCATCAACAAACAGTGCATCAAGTTCGCAAACGCGTTACTAAGACACGATCGCAGAAGAGCTTCCCTTGCCAGGCTTGTGGCGACTGCTTTAAGTGGAAGGGCAATCTAAAGAGGCATATGCAACTGATGCACTTGGGTATTCGACCGTGGTCTTGTCATGTTTGTCAAGCGCGATTTGGAACGAAGAGTAATATGAGAGTGCATCTTATGACGCACAGCAAGGAAGTTACAGGTGGTACTGGCAATGTTGGAGTGTTGGCACGTATTAAAGGGGGAAGGGCGACAGAGTAATTCTAAGCCTTGTTTGTTTTGTTTTTAGTGTTCTCAAGTACTGTACAGTATTACTGCGCATGGGAGAGGTGTCGTGTGTTGCCACTTCGAGTTGGTGCGCTGATCACCTCCAAAACGATTTCTGAGCATACGAGATCGCTGGTTACAGGGGATGCCAAGCTATCGACAGCTATATCCCGAGACAGCAGTGCGAATAGAGCGCGTTGCACGTGGTGGAAGGCTATCTTCACACCAGTAACCTTTTTACGCCTGTAACCATTGCGCTGTGCTTCGAAGCGTCTGTAAATTAGCTGATGACAACGCGTGTGTAGGATCGGCTTCGAGATCTATGCTCGTTCTGCCTGCATGTCGATATCTTAGTTGAGTGGGTAAGGTTGTGGACGGTGGTTCGACGACCAGGCTCCAAACTACAGGTAACTCGAGCTAAGGAGTATATCTCCCTGCAGACAGCGTCGTAACAGTGAGCCTCGTTGTTAACGTTAGAGTAGGTGCTTCTCTCGTAGAGACGCTGAACGGGAGGGTGTCGCGCGCTCGTTGTCGCGTGCGCAGCAGAGCCAAGTGGGCAAAAGCAGACGATGGGGACCAAGCTCCCAGCTCGCCTCCTTCTCCCTCCACTCAGGGGGGGAGGCAGCGTTGCAACTTTTTTCAGCTCGCCCGTGCGTGAGCTTCGCGAGCTCCCGCAGCCGTCCAGCGAGGACGCTGGCGTGCAGGACACACGCATAATATCTCAGCGAACAACAGCTTCACAACGGTATCCGCTTTCTTCATCGTAGAAACTCGTTTATTCGTTTATTCACAACATTACCTCCAGAGTTATCGACTAACGCAATGGTACAAGTGTATAACTCGTTTCTGTACAGTACCGCTGACTGATGCAGATGGCCCAGTGGGGCCATCTTCCCGATACCCGGAGGTAGCACAGTTACGTAACGAAGGTATCAAAAAATAGGCCAAATTTCCGATCATTCTCCCCCTTTTTTGTGGCGACCCGCGCCAGAAACTGATAGATAGTCGCCTGGAGGTCCCAAACACAACCTTGGCTCTTGGAAATTGTCTTTTTTTTTAATGCACTCTCCAGAAGCTCGTTAAACTGGTTCAACAGGCTGTCTCAAGCACTGCAGTGTTCACAGCGGCCAAGTGTGTTCCTCCAAGCCTATGAGCTCTTCAAGCGCTTTAATGAATCCTACAGAGCGACCTATCTCATCATATCAGTACACTATAACATACATTATACACAACTTATCTTCCACCCCACCCCTAAAAAAAAGGTTTGCGTTATTCACACTTTCCTTGCCTCACCTGTGAAGATTTCTACAGTTGTGGACCTTGCCGGATGTATACCAAGTTGGTATTACCAACAGTACACAGTACAAGATTATCCATTTGCCCTTGGACACGTTTTGAGTTTCAGTGACTGACTTAACTTACCTTTGGGTACATCTTGGTGCTCTGTATTCCCTTCGAATACATCTACCCTTGGTAGCCATTTACTTCATTTCGTGTTCTGACATTCGTCGAAGCAACACTCTAAGCGTACTCTTTCCAATCTCATGACCATGCTGTGTAACAGTTACACGAGCAAAACTTTGTACTCAAGGTGCGCTTGTTCTGTTCCCCTCATTTCATTGTCGCTGGTACACGTACAACAATGGATGAAGCGTGAGGAGGAGAGACGACAGACAGCAAATGTTATAAGGCTACCTGCAGTACAAAACTAGTTAGACAAATCTAGAACCACAACACGAACTCGCAGCACGTTACCCTTGTAGTGACAACTAATCTTTTCCGTCTTTTGCTCCGCTCTCCGCCATTCCATAAGTCTGATACGAGGCTATTTAATTCTCTGCCAATAACATTAGACTTGCAAACGCTGCGTGTTTAAGCTCGAAGTTTAGTTCTTCCATTGAGAGGAATACCTTGCGTCATAGCCACACAATACAACCATCAGTTCTGCGTCCTTTCAGTATCGAAGGGTAGTACTGTACAGTAACATGGCATATCACTGGAGAGTTTTGCGGCTTTGCCCAATCTGCGGTGCATACTCCGGCGAAAAAGAGAATCTCTTCGATCTCATCTGCTGACGTATCACTTGAAGTGTACAGTCAACCACAAAAGAAAAGTGTATCTGAACTCATTTCAACATCTAAAGGACAGTTATCTATCGGATCAGTCTGTATCAGGGTAGCGAGGTGTAGATTACCAAGTGCACAGCACAGGGCTGCTGGGCAACAAGTGGACTCACTAAATGCACCTTATGCCGAGGGTAGATAGAACGCTGTACGTAAGTATTCTGCAGAGACTAAAAGGGTTAGGATTTCTACCCTCCTAGCCCATCCTCGACACTCCCAGCATGGTCAGATTACTACCATGGGCTAGATTAACTCGCGTGAGAACTACTTGTTTCCATTAGCTTCTGTCTACAAAGGTTCTGAGAAGCTTTTTGCCATGGATTCGATTCCTTTCTCTTGGAAAAACGATCCGTCTGTCTTGTTAGTGATTGTTTTAGGAACAACGCAAATTGACATGTATTTCACACATAAGAGAGGATAACTTCATGCAAAGACACAATTTCAAGAGGTTCTCTCACCGGTATCCTCCGTACGACAACTACATTTGAACGGAACAAGAATAGCTACTGCAGTCACCCTTTACCTTTGGCATTTGGTAGGTTAAAGATGAGCTTCATATTGTTCTCGTGCCCCTGGTTCTTTCATCATACTTTGAACATACCGAGATTACTCCATGCAACCATCGGTCTGCGAAACCGCATATCCCGTCTTGTCACACCGCTACAAATTCCCTCATAAATCGCTACGACGGAACCGAGTTGTCCACGTTATCTCCTTCAGTTCCCCACCCAAGACTTGAGCAGTCCATTGTCACTTTGACGAACCGTTTTCCATTTCTTGTAAAGCTATCAAAGCTCCGATCCTCGTCCAGCACAGCATTTACCTCGGAGAAGCTTTCCATAATTTCAAGCACGGTATACTTTTCATCTGCAACCAGAAAGCATGTAACACCTCTTACCGTCGACCACCTTCTCGTCAAGTCAGGTTGAGCCAGAACAATTGCAGTATCAAAACTTGACCCTGGAAGCTTTTGCAGTTGCCCTACTGCTCGGTGTAGGCACACCACCTCTGCTTCTTCAGTGTTACTTACAGACTGAACAAGAAAGATCACGTTAACAGTGGCGATCAATACAATAAATGCCGTTCTCGTAGTCGGGTCTAGCCGACTGATAACAGAACCTGTGCTCAAACGGAGCTTTTCCAGGTTTTTTTCGTCTCCTTTTAGATCTCTTTCATGCATGCCCACTTTCTGAAGTAAGCGGTATATAATTCTCATATCATCTGTCCTGTAGTCTCTCATACATGCTTCGTCAGGACATTTGTTTTCCTCGCTAAGAACGGACTGAAAAACTTTTTGAGCTCTCATTTTGTTTGAGAACGGCTCCCAAGATTCGGTGAACACTTCCTCAGTGATAACTTCGATGTGAAACACACCTCTCACCATCGTACCGTTCGCTTCCTTCCCTACAAGAGTCCGAACCTCACTGTCTACCTTGTCATCACGAAAAAGGTCTACACAGTACTGCCATACAATGTAACCAAAATGGTTCCTCCTGCTCGACCCGGAATTAAATTGCGGTCCTGCTCTAGTCCACACGCAGTTCCCTCGAGGTATCAACTTGCCCGATTGTCCAAAACCGAAATCCGGCGCCGTGATAACAGTTTGACGAACAGGCCTTCTTTCTTCTTCATTCTGAACGACTAAAGAAGCTCCCAAAATATCCGGGGCCAAACGAACTATGTACGAAAGCAAAATAAGTGCTAACCATACTTTAGGGTGGGACGCCATCTGATGCGGACGTTCGCGGATATTCTTTCGTCGGGCCAGATCTCGAATTTTACGTTCTGCGAATAATTGGTGCAGAGGATTATCATCAGTGAAAAAGGAGTCTCCTCTCACATCATACGGAAGGCTACCTTCATTAATGAAGTCAAACAACCGTTTAATGATAAGCTTGGATAGAAGCGCAACGGTTCGTACTCCGAGGGCAATGACAATACTGTCTCCAATCTCGTCCCAGTGCTGAACTCCACGTGCTAAGAAAAATGCAGGCAATAGTGTTATCAATACGATGAACAGGGTTACTGCGATCCACCATTTAATTTGGTTCAGAATTGCTTCTTCTTTTGAAACCTTGGTTGGGTTTAATTCAAGAAGTGCTTTGCACGGCTGCGCGTTGTTCGTCGTTCTATCGTTTGAAGGCATCTCTGCTGCACGAGACAGAATTGAACAGTGGTTGAAGGAGAAGAACCATTGGCTGTCGTATGCGTGGAGCTGCTCATGATATGTCATTATATACCACTTCAATGGCTTCGAAACGATATTTGTTTCCATTCCATGCTCCATTGTTAGTGACGTCAGCCTGAAATGATGGGTGTCGTGCAGAAGAGTACAGGTTAGTCGTCAACTTCGGCATTTACCTGGATAGTTGGCAAGAACTCAGTCGTCTGGCGTACACTATACGTACAGCAACAATGCTAAGTTAGCATTGCTATCCCTTCACACTTCAGGAGACAAGAATCAGGAGTGAATCGGCTTCGAAACCAGTTGACGAACGCCTTACCGGGCGTCTCCTCAACTCCAGTTGGAAGTCTGCTAACCCTTTGCCTCAAGAAAATGTTGGAGAGGCACACATTAAAAGCACTCATACATGTAATTGCTCATCATGAAATTCGTCGTTTCATATAATCGCCGTGATCGACGTTTAGAAAAAGTGAGCATTCAGAAAACCGCATTCAGTAACGCACCCTTTCTGAAGCCAATTTACCATTCTCTCTCAAATTGCATAAACTGGACGCTCATGCGTTCTCAAAAAGCTCATACACTTTTTATACATCATAGCGAAAATGCAGTACTTTAGGGGTGACAGCTTGCAGAATTAGACAACTCGTTGGGTGACATTGTATTCTTGACAGAGATACATGGTGACAGGAACATTGGTATCAGGGTAGTACGGTGACTGAAAGCAGTCACCCTTGATCCACAGAATGGGGCTTTCGAAAGACAGACACACTGACACTTAGAGGACATGGACAGGACCTTGCCAATTTTTGGCGACTGACGTCTGTTTCAGAAAAGAAACGTAGGCCTATCTCCCCAGCGTACAAATGGCCATGCCTCAACCGAAGTTTCATGGCCATTTGTACGGTTTGCAAACCATGGCGTTCCGTTACAGACTTCTCTCTTCGTCAGAACGGAAAACACCTGCGAAAGGGAAGCATCAACTTCAGCGCTGATGACGTCCGGTATCTACTAGACTTGGTGGCGGATATTGAACTCTTAGGAAGAACAATAGTTGTTAGTTACGGCACTGTTGGTGTTCATCGTAGAAGCGAGATTGATGGCGAGAGCGATACTGAGATGTTAGGTTGCTGCTTGTATTCATAAAATGGGAGTATTTATTGTGTAACTTACGCAGAAATCAAGATTTGTCGCTTTGTACTGCTGTCGACGTACCCACTCCATACTGAGAAACTTTCAGCGAGTGCGGTTTCATTTTGAAGGAGCTCTCATTGGCTTCAACTTTGTCACTCTCTCAGACTGGCTTTTCCTGGAAAAGCCCAATCTCCCTAAATCATATGACACGATCTAACTTTACCAAGCACAATACCACTGCGTTTTCAGCCAAAAAACAAGTCCAAAACACAAAAACGTTCAATCAGTAACAGCAAACGGAAGCTATACTACTTGTTTAACAACAACTCACCACGCTCAAACGACGCCATGGATTGTCAGTCACATTAGAAGTTACCGTGAGAAGGTTGAGAGCGCCGCCCTCAATCGCAAAATTGCAGCGATGGTGTAAATAGGCACAATTGACATATTTGTTGTCGACAACAAGAATCGACGATTTTCATGAAGGTGTGTAGATGCTGAGAGCTTGATGCATGTAAGAGCGTTGCAGGGGTCGTCAAAAGCTTGCAGAAGTCACGTTGCGGTTCGGGATGTAGACGAATGAAACAATTCAATGAAACAATTCCAAGCCCTTCGCACTTCCAAGACATGGGCGACAATTGTGAGTGATATCGAAAATTGGAATGGTTTGAAGATGTCCGCATTTTTTCTTCTCTCGTCTAAAATACTCCTCTGGACGCTTGGAACTATTATTTTGAAGTTTACTCAAAAACCTCTTATAAAACTCTAGGAGAAGAAGAGTTATTTATTCTACAGTTTGTGCGTGGATCAAAACTTCGTTCACCAGAAAAATGTCATCCGCTATAGTGAGCACACATCCCTGACAGCTCCTTCGTCCAATTTACCGTAATTGATGCAAAAGCGTAACAATCCACCCGCCTTGGGGTGACAACAATTGGAGAAGCCTAGGCTAACTGAGCTTCATAAATGACGCCCTTCTATAGTATAGCGTTCTCCTTTTGTTGCTCACTTCCCCGCGTTTGGAGGCCTGCCTTATAAGGATTTCTGACAATGGAACTTTTGCTTGGAACGAGATCAATATGATGCCTTGTCGCTGCAAATTTCTCCCAACTTACTACTAGCTAGTAGAAGCTATTTTTTTACTTATGCTTGAACTCGTTTATTTAAAGAAGGCGTCTTAGTACTTATCCTGTAAGAGAAGTCCGTATAAGTGCTTTTCCACAGCGGCGAGCACTACAAGAGTACGAATTTCTTCTCCCTAAGCACCCGCATCGAGTGAGGGTGCCTTCGTGCTTCCCCGGCAAGGGAAAAATAATAATACTTCAATTTGAGACACTTTTCTTTATCTGGTTTTGGTTTTTTTTTTGGTATTCTTTTTTGCTACAGTAAGCTAATTTCTTCATTACAGAACGCCGGAACCTCCGGAGTCCGGATAAAACCTCTGAAAAGGTTTCTGCGCCGAGCTGAGGGCGGACACCTCCGTTTCCCGCAATTTAGTATGGGCCCGCAGAGAGCACAGCGCTTTGGTCAACTGGTGCAACACACATGGCGAGGAAACCTGCTTTTGTTTCCACAACGATACATCTGTCGCACATACCCCCACACAAACATTCTTCAGACAAGAGTAGAACTGGTCGCAGTAACGTAGGATTATCAAGTAGCTGTCTATTCAGAGCGGGGAACCAATTTCGCAGCTCTCTTAGCGGTGACTTTGTGATCAAGACGCACAAAAGGTGTAGCGCACCTTTCTCACCGGGAGTAAACACTACCAGCTTGCAAGAGATGTCAGAAGCTGATTTTAACTTTTCACCCGTGTCCTGGCGCGATCGAATCGGGTTCGGATCCGGCAGACCAGGATTCCCATCCAAAGAGGTATCAAGAGATTCTTTGAAACCGTGGATTGAGTTTATGCGCAACAAGGGCATCTTGCGTGTTCTAAGTTTTCTAGGCGATGACGAGAAAGATTACTACAAATGCGATATTGATCAGGAAATGATAAACGCTTTTGGAGAGGGGAAGTATACACGTACATCTGTGTTTGCCCCGAACTCAAAGCAAGTTATACTTAATGCGATCGATGCAGCCCACAAAGCAGCGGAGCCCATTGTAATGCATTGTTCTGGCGGTGAAGGCCGCACATCTATTGGCATGTGCATGTGGTTGGTACACGTCCATAAGTTATCCCCGGAAGAAGCTGCAGAGGAATTGAAGAAAGAGACCGAGGCCCTCACAGGGATTGTTCGTAGGATATCTGCTGAAAAAGTGGCTTACCTCATATCTAACAGTACTATGGCCGGCTTCAAGAAGTGAGCACACAGTCATGTTCTCGTTGTCCGAGAGCTATCGATTCTTCTACACGGGGAGCTCATAGTAACGGTCTTTGTAACAGAAATGCAGAGCTTTGACGCTTCGTTATCTTTCGAACTACTCATGTGCAAGTTGAACTGTCCAATTCCTTTGTACACCACCCTCGTTAAAGCCACTGTTCACTTGGAAGACCTACTCACACGAGTTAGTTTTGACTTGCTGATAAAAACGTCACACTACTTTTATTGGCAATGCCGGAAACACATTCAAAAAGCAAACACATGCTTATAGCGAGGAACAGTTTATGCACCTGGGAGATATGTGTGTGTGTGTGTGTTCACGGGCATGTGCCTCTAATGCCGAGGCAACGGTATTAACTTTCTAGAAGCAGAAGGCTAATCATCTATTCGACTGCTAAATTCCTCCAATAGACCCAATCGTATCTCCATTTGGCTTCCTCGTGCGGGGTAACTTTTGATGGTGTTTTGTAGCCTTTTCGGAAGGTGAGAGTTATGTAGGCTAAAGGCCGAGAGGATCGTTTATCTACCTGGAGAATGAGGAGCTCCTCGAAAAAAAGACCTTCACACGCGTTTGGAATTATCCAATGGTCGGGAGCCCGATATGCTCATACACACGTATTTGTCATACTCTTGTGCGACGAAAGTTATCCTCTTATCCTTCACAGGAAGGTTAACCTCGAAATGGCAAACTCGAGCTCTTTACGTTTGTCACGTTTTAGCATGAAGCCTTTACCCGGAAGAAATGAAACAAATGTATTATTGTGGTTTTGAGATGCTATTCTAGTGACACCCTACTGTCCGACCTGGGTCCCTGCGCGCAGAGATGTTAAAGGGTTAACGATCTAACCCTTTATGCAACAACTGGGTAATTTTTACTGGAACGATTCTCTGACAGATCGATGCTCTCTCCCGTCCCTGCACTTAGGCAGTATCAACGGCTCTTGTGTATACATCTATACTCGTTGTAGATGTACGTTCGCACACAGGTTCTGGTGTTTGTCGGTACTGATTCGATTGCTACCACGCACAATTACACGCTCGCTTTGCTTACGATCTCTATACCTGCTTCAAGACGCGCCCTCTCGTCTTCCCGGAATTAAGCTGTTGCACTCTAAGCCTTAGTTTCACATCGCAACTAAACGCCCAATTAGGGCCTCGAAAGATTTTTTTGAAGACAGTCACATGTCTCCAACACCGATCCTAGTTTATGCATCCTCTTTGTGGTGTATATGTGCGTTTGTCATAGGGGTCACTGCCATGGTTCACACCGGACTTGTGGCCTAGTGGTTTTGGTTACCACACTCTTCGCCACGAAGAAAATTCACTGCGACGTAAATAGTTCCAAGAGTCAGATCCTGCGTTTTTTGTTCTGTACAAAAGATCTGAGATGTATGTCCATTAACATTGGTACGGCACTATATTCATTTCTGTGACCTAAGGATAACTACTGCCTTAAAGGATTCCGCTGTCGTGACATCTGAAGGTACAGGGTACTTCTCTTCTTTATTTTGGGTTCAGTATGTCTGATTACGGCATACTGATAGAGATTTTCCTTTTTATGAGAAAAACCCCGCTCCTAAGAAAGGCTAACAACTTCTGTGGCCACTGGCGGACTATCTCCGCCAGTCTTACCTTTTCTCTCTGCTGCGGCAGGAAGCTCGCGTCTCCTAGAATCTGTCCGCTTAGGACAACGAAGCACATAGTGTTCAGCGCTGTTGATAGCGTGCGTGTTACAGTCACATTGTGATGGTTTCCCTTCTATGTAGCTTGCAACAGGGTGAAGCTTCGGCGTGTGTCCTACATAGATCTGAGACAGCGTGACTTCTGCTTTCCGCGGCGATATGATGTTTTGTAGTTCTTCTGGGACATCATTGATCAGAGGCTTGGCTCTAGAGGCAGCCATTATTCGTGTCTTGGCGTCCTCAAAGTAGACCGGTACTCTTGACTTGATCTTTCAAAGGAGTGCTCAAACCTTGCTTTGCAAGGCTATCCACCCTTTCATTCTGGTACAGGGTACATTGAGCCCAAAACTCTTTGCCTTCTTATATCGGAGGGAAAGGGGGTTTCCTTGGTTCAATCTCTACCACAGTCTCGGCACTAGAGACACGAGCCCACATAAATACACATACACACCCACACAAATTTTTATCGAGGGGCCCTATGGTCGTGCTAAATTAGCAATGCTACCCTATCTCACGGATTCGCAGAGAGTTCACGCTACATTCTCTCGGCAGTCGCAGTAGTTCTAGTCACTTACAGGCCTATGACAGAGAGCTGATCATAGACTTGCCTACTGAGTCGAACGGCCTGCAACGTTTCTACCAGTGTCATGTGAATTTCGTTTGCTTGGGTACTCCGTTTAGGCTTGTTCCGTTTCTCGTATTCCGAATAAGCGATAGTCGGGAGATACGTTCTCTATTCTAACGGACTGGTTTCTGCAATATTCTCGAACGCTGATCCTTTTGGCTTCTCTTTGGTTCATCTAGAAAGTCTTCTACGAAGATCAGGATACCACTGCGCCCGAGCGATGCAGGTTTGCCCCAGATATGAGCATAGTGCTACGTGAAATGGGCAATGGCGTTTACCGTTTACAATAGTAAACACATAATACAGCACTATCAAGTATTCATTAAACACTATGAAGACCAGAACACTCATGCTCCTACATACCCTTCGTAACCTGCGACCAACAGTGCTCCCCGGTTCTTCGTCTGCTACTGATTGCTCATTAAGCCTTAGCACCACATGTATTATGGTACAGTCAAAGCCATGTGAGTGTCAGATGGAATTAAGTGGTGGAAGACTTGCATGCTTTTGCATTGCCTCATTACATATGTTGGACCTCAAGATGTGACAAGGAAGAGACTGCAAGGTTTGCAATTGCAGCTTGCAGCGGCAACTCTTGTTTCTTACGCTTTGCGATCGTCTTGAACACTGTAAATTCTTTCTGCACTGCCGACCTCTTGGACACTGCCGACCTCCTGGGCGCCACCAACTATTTCGATCTCTTCAGCAATTTGGACACCATCATCTTTTTGGTCACCGCTAGCTTTCTGTGTACCATCATCTTTCTGGTCACCGCTAGCTTTCTGTGTACCATCATCTTTCTGGTCACCGCTAGCTTTCTGTGTACCATCATCTTCCTTAGGATTACCACCCTCTGCACCAGTCGCAGTGGCTTGGACCTTTTCAGACTGTGAAGCGTCATGTATATCCAGCATCTTATCCGCGTCTGAACCAGTGTTTGTGGCTTCCTTAAAGCCGGCAATGTCACTAGCATCAGCATCTTGCTTCAAGAAGTTGGTTTCTTTTTTGAGATTAGAATCCTCGAAGTTCTCTGATATTCTCGAGAGAACGCCCGTGATACCAGTGAGTACGGAGAGTATGGCCTTATGCTCCTTTTGCACCAGTTGAAACATATCTTCCTGAATCTTCAGGCGCTGCATATCAATCTTCTGTCTTTCTTCTTCAATAGCCAACCGTTTGCGGTTCTGCTTCTGAATATCTTCTTCAAGTGCCAATCTTCTCTCCTCCAGCACATGCCCGCGGCGGCCTTTACGGGCCACAGGCGATGTTGGTTCTGGTTCCTTCTCGTGAAGGTCAATGCCTTCCATATAGCCGTTCCCAATAGACTGAGTCTCCTTGAGAGTGCGATGAGGTCGAGGGGGGTGAAGGAGCCGACTATTTCAGCTTTCGCTTCAGTCTTCGTTCGGACTGGAGCGCTCATCCGCCTGCGCTTCGCGCGGCGAGAGAGAAATCGTTCCAACTCCAGACCGCGTTTGTCTGCAGAGTGCCGATGGTCCTTATTGATGACATCCGGTCCTGAAAGCGCTTGTTGCACAATGCCACGTACGATGACGTCCAGAAGGTGGTGGAGCTTTCGTTCGACCTCCGGATCGCGATCAACATCAATCTCTTCAGGTCCTGTAGCATTCACATGATTGTTGATCAGCTGTTGATATCGTACAGTCAGTTGAGGGACGGTGGGTGGACCTTTTGCAGGTGCGCTTGGTGCTGGCGTCGGCGGTACGTCCGGGAAATCACACTGTGCAATCATGTATTGACGAATTGCAGAAAGCTGCGGGATAGCCTCATTGCGAGATAAGAGGTGAACGTTTTTTTGAAGAACCTGTTCAAGAAGCATTATGTCGAGAAAGTCGTTAAATGCGTACTTCCGTGGGGGCCTACCAACACTTCTGGGGTATATAGCGTTAATAATCTTGCTGAAGATTTGATTTAGGAGACGGGAGCGCTTGTTCAATTGCATTTCATGGAATGGGTGTTTTGTAGCAGGCACGTCCCTACTTGGGTGATTAGTGATAAGGTGGCGATAGCGTTCAAGCAACTGGGTTGCAGTTGCTGGGATATCAGTTGCCGACGGAGCATGGTGATGGGATGTTATGGCACAAAATCCGCCGGAGCTGATCATCTGCTCGCGAATCGCCCCGAAGGCGGCCCGAGTCTTGTGAAAAGGAATGAGGTAGACCTCGGTTGTGAGGACGATTGTAAGGAGCTCATTATCCACGCAGTAGTTGAACGGGAACGGCGTGCTATCTTCTTTACCTTCATCGAATGCCATGATATCGGCTCTGGAGGGGGGAACAACAGCGCGAAACAGAGATGAACGTTAAGGGGTTTACGATCCCTTCAGTTCCACAATAGGAAGGGGAGCTTTGCGAAGCCGGTGCGAGATCGGTTTGCAGAGGTCCTTGGACACCCAATTAAGTACCGGTTGAAATTCCCCCTCTATGCAATCACAAAACAAAAGGGTGAAGGCGTAGAGGGCCAACCCTTTGAGCAATCAAACTTTTGATACGTACGCACACTGGTGTAGAGGTATTTTGGCGCCAAATATTTGATCCCTACAGTGACGGGTGGCAGGTTCGAAGTAGGATTCTGAGACTCGGAATATCTAAATGGAGTGCGTTAGAAGTCCTGACGTACCCCATGTGCTTAGATCTTCTAACGTAGCCTAATCCATGTACTAGAAGTTCTAACGTACTCCATGTATTCCACGTCTCAGAAACCTGAGGCCTCGATGTATGAAGCGTCTCTGCAGGGAAGGTGATTCAGTTTCCAGTCCAGAGATTGATGATGTACGACGGTGCGTACAAACATCACAGACGACTAAGTGAGTACCACGGGTGCCGCTGTGTCTAAGGCAGAGTTGCGTTGGCGATGATAGCACTCCTTTGCACCTCGATGAAAGCGTGACTTCCCTGATTAAAAGTAAGATCATCATCAGCGATGATGGTGTTAATAAATTGTGCTTCTCTTTGAGTTTACTGCGACTTGCGACTGATCTTCAACCAATATGGAGAAGCCTAATTCAGACTTCGACGTACTAACTCTCTAATAAGCTAGTCTTTGCCCTGAAAGCCAAATCCTTGAGGCAGACCCAGTTGTGCATCCATTTTGCTTCCTCCTGATTCGCATTGACAGGAAGGTCCGCACACCATGGCGGTTTTATTCATGCACTGTGCCCATGTCGGGACTACTGGCTATTCCGGCGCGAGCCTTCAGCGCAGTACTAATCCAGCAAACAGCGAACCGACACCGCAGCTCTAGAGATCAGCTACCAAAGTATCTTCAACTCCTTTGTCCGGAAGAGCTTAACGACATTCCGGGTCTAGGCATATTTCAGAACACCACAGAGAGTAACTGGATGTGTGGAATGCGTTTCTTAGTTCTTGCACTTTGGCCGTCTTCCAACTGATAAACGCTTTGCGAAACCAACTTTCGGATTTCATGTTTCCTGTTCTCCCTAATGCAGTGGCCGGGAAAAGGAAACCGGTGTGAAGCGGATTCACGCCTGACACGAAGCCAAATGCTTACTCGCGGTTACTGACTATCATTCTCAACCATCTGAAGACAAGCAAGCTCTCTGGTCAACGCCGCTGGGGTGCTTGTACGTTCACATTGCACCTATGTCACGTCCGTGAACTTGCTGAACATTTCTTCTTCACTGTCCCTACCAGTGGGTATTGTTGTGTTCAATTTTTTTTGCTGATCAGGCTGCAGTACCGATGATACTCCATTTCGCTACGGCGTTCCTTCTCTCTCTCTCTCTGTCTCTTTTGCGGGTACACTAGTTTAATTCCTGCTTTGTGCAGAACGCTTCAATTGAAAGTAGCGTTCTCTGGTTAGGAAAACCAGCATTCGTTCAGGCCACTTTCTGATGATTTCGAGAACCCCCAGTCCATGTCGTTCTTGTATAGCTGGCAAACAAAATCTTCTTGATAAGGTCCTCAATGGACATCTTAAAACATAATGGTCCACATCGTTTAACACACCGAGCCTACATCTGCAAACCAATCGCCGCTTTGATGAATAAGACCCCAAAGGATGCAAGCATGGTGTATGACCCACTGCCAGTTGCGATAAAGCAACTTCGGCTTCTCGTTGAGATACCACCCTATCGGCTTCCTTAGGGACACTACGGCGTTCCTTACCATCCAGAATGTTCCCCACTTTTCACCTGGACCTACCTTATCAGTTCTTCCGTGCAGAAACCTCTTTAAACGACAAGATTTACTGATACCTATCCACGTAAGGATACCAGGATACCAGGCTCATAGGCAAAGCCGTTGCAGCTTGCAGTCGGACATGCGTATGGTTGCAACTTGCCTGGATGGCTAACGAGTTCTATGGCCATTGAGGTGCATGCCACACGTATCTCTTAGATCCGGAAGAACATTTTCAGTTTCGGTTCCGCTTGCGAACACCGTGGAGGAAACTTGAACTGCCATCTCTTAGCGAGAGGCCTAATATGGATGTTTTGTACGTTGTTCAAAAACGGCAGGAGCTACCAGTAGTGGCCTTCCTTAATAGAGAAGCCTTCGCAGAGAAGTCTTACCGTGCTTTCGGAAGTAGGAACACCGCTCATGAACAAAAACGAACAGACTCGTCACTGAACATAGTGGAGCAGTGCGCAATCCGCCCATGCATCAGCTGCAAGCGCAGTGAAAAACAGTAATTCCAGTCTCCATGTCACCTCGTCACACGGCATTTCTCAATCCAGCGCGTCGTCTTGCCTTTCAGAAGACGAGAGTTGGCTCTACTCGTCACAAATTCCACATTGCAAGACTGAGAGCCCCTGAATTTCGAGGAAAGCCACAGCTTTTTCCGGTTCGGTACTCCCTCTCGCGGCTGCTTTGGACTTTGTTTTGAGCTTGCTCATCAGACCATCAGTTGTAATCCTGGAAATTGCAGGCTGGAACCCTTTGCGAAACTCGCAAAAGTTACGAGTCCAAGTATACATGTCATGCAGTGTATTGGCAGTAAACTGGCAAGAGACGGTCTTTGGAATGGAATGCTTGATGTTAACGGTCATATCCTTCAAAGCAGAAGTTGCCTACGACGCTCTCTGTTTTCTCAAGACACTAGTGTCCTTCAGAATGATATTTCCAGTAGACCCCGACTGCGGAGCAAGCCCAGCGCGATTCACGTAAGGAAGTTTTCTGAAGTACCCGGAACAATGAAATTGACTTTGTCTGCCTTGGAGTCCGGACGCTTAGCGAAGTCTCTGCATACTCCTAAGTATGCAAGAAGAGATCTGTCACCCGGAATACTTCACTTTGGAGTCGGCAACTTCCACCGTGCTCACCACGCCATGTATCTTCATCGTCTTTTTCAAGACAAGAAAAACCTAGATTGGGCGATTGTAGGGGCAGGCGTGCGGTCAAGCGAGAAAGCTCATTTCGAGAGCCTACAAAATCAAGACTTCTTATCCACTGTTGTTGAACAATCTGCAACGTCCTCTCGGGCAACCGTTATCGGTTCAATGGTAGAGCTAGTCGCACCTGCAAATTATGAAGAAATACTCAACAGACTTATTCAACGAGACATCCGCATTGTTTCTTTGACAGTAACAGAGGGAGGATACTTCCTGACTGACAGCGGTGACTTCGACATTGAAACCCCGGAAATACAACAGGATGCTAACGGAGGACATCCTCCCAAGACTGTGTTCGGGCTTATTGTGGCTGCTTTGAAAGAACGGCGAGAACAGCGCCTGCCCCCGTTCACGGTCATGTCATGCGATAATATTCCTCATAACGGTGATGTTTCTCGTAATGCCACTTGTTCCCTTGCTGCGGTTTCCAATCCCTCCCTTGCCCAGTGGATAAAGGACAACGTTTCCTTCCCGAATAGCATGGTGGATCGGATAACACCCGTAACCGGAGAAACCGAACGAAGAATAGTCAAAGAGAGGTACCATGTAGATGATGACGTTCCCGTGTTCTGTGAAGACTTTATACAATGGGTTGTAGAGGATCACTTCTGTGCTGGACGACCTCGGTATGAAGATGTAGGGGTGTCGTTCGTCTCAGATGTGCTGAAATTCGAAACGATGAAGCTTCGAATACTAAACGGAGGACATGCGATAATAGCATATCCTGCTGCCTTGTCTGGAATAGAGTTCGCACATGAAGCCATGGAAACACCGCTGATAAAGGATTTCCTACTTAAGGTCGAGATTGATGAAATCTTGCCTACGATTCGGGACGTGACTTACAATGAACTTCGGAGCTACCTATCAGTGATCTGCACACGCTTTGCCAACCCAAAGATCGGGGACACAATTCGTCGTCTGTGCTTTGACGGATCACACAGGCAACCACAGTTTATACTTCCAACAATCTTGGACCGCCTTGCTGGTGGCCATACCACCGAAGGCCTTGCACTAGTATCAGCTCTGTGGTGTAGGTACTGTTACGGTGCTGATGAGACCGGCAAAAGGATAGAGGCAAATGATCCAGATTGGAAAAAACTGGTTAGTGCTGCATCCTCAGCGAGGGAGGATCCAGTGTGCTGGTTGCAACAGAAATCAATCTACGGAGACCTGGCACACTGTGCTCAATTTGTGAGCTCGTTTGATAAATGGCTGAGGAGGTTGTGGAATCTCGGAACAGAGGCTACAATCAAGTCTTACCTTACCGAGGAAAAAGAGAATTGACTACGTGATGTTCAATGTTGTTTTTTCGTTGTTGTTGTCGTTTACATGATGTTCGATATTTGTGTGTGTGTTTGCAGTTTCTCGACGTTACGGCTTTCCTCGCCTTTTTCGTGCTGGTCGCACTATGCCAAGCTTGCTCCCTAGAGGACGTCCGTAGCAGGAGAGCACCAAGACAGAGCGGAATCCAATCGCCGCTGTGCCGCCCAGAAGCATCGGTATTGTAGTATCCTGTCTACCCTGTCTTTATGTAAGCACTGACGATTCCAGGCATTGGTTCGGATCGTAGGACGCCTCTTATTTTCAAGGACATCCTGTCTTCGTGATCATTTCCCTGGAAAGATGAGGTAGATCACGACACTCGCGTTGGGGAAATCCAGGGAAAAGTGGACAGCATTGCCTACTGCGTGTACACAGCTTGCGGCCCTGCCGATCTACATGACTCCTCGGTTTCGTGATCTCCTGGGCGAGTCCAAAGACGTCCCAGGCCTAATCACCCATCGCGGTACTCCCCCAGCTCAAGTCGACCAACTGCCGCAAAATAGAATAAGCCGTTAAAGCTTCGACCTCGCTCTCGCTCACAAATCGAATCATCTTTTCGAGTTGCGCTTAAAGGTATCGATACTTCACGTTTAGTGCAGTTCTCTCAGCGGCCTGCGACCATCAGTGGCACACAGATCACAGTCGTGAATAGTCTTCACAAGTCGTCACGTTAGGATATAAAATTGTAGTGCTTCAATTGCTGCTTTTTACATGATGTCAGAGGAAAGTCTCCAATCAAGAAGTTTTTACCTGTTAGTTTCACGAGTATCACAAAATGAATAGGTCTCACATCGATGAAAGGTGTGATTAGCTGGCATAAAACTGATGTTATTCATCATCATCAAGATTTGAAAGCTGTTCATTCCGGGGATGTTCTTTCGAGCCATGAGATAATGGTTCTCGATCGCTATTAAGATTATGACCTTCATCATCTAAAGCATCAATCGTGATGTCGGGAGAGCTTTGTGCTTTTCGATTTCCCGGGCTCGATTGGCGCTTCTTAAACAGCCTTGGCTCCATCTCGCTCCATTCAATGGACTGTCCGTTCGGACGTGAACGAGCTTTCCGTACAACAGTTGCTTCGGACGCTGTACCAGACAGCGAGGGTCCGCCTTCGTCAGCTTTTGGAGCTCCAACTGCTACGGCAGCGGCAGCGGCAGCCAGTGCTAGTGAAGATGGAGGATTCTCATTGGGAACAGTTGTCCCACGTCGTTTCGGTGGGGATACGGAAGGCCTGAGAGGGAGAAGGGCTCGGTCTTTGATGCTCCCTGTCTCTCGAGCGGTCCAGTTCGCTCCTTTTGCAGTGTACTGCTTCATTACACGATACAACTTCCGCGATACTCTCAGAAGTCTGGCAGGGCGTTCGATGACTCTTGCGGTAAAGTCCGGAGCATAAATATCTTCCGTGAGTGCACGGACACCTAGAAGAGTCCATGGTCCCGCTTCCGATATGAAGCCATCGTTGCCGGCACATATCTCTAAGCGACCATTAATGATCAGATATGCATTTTTCGTGGGAACACCTCTAGTATAGATCGTAACATCAGGAACTGCTTGCCCACGTTCTATCACAGCAGCCCGTGTTGACGCCTCCAGTCGCGAAGTAATATCTGGAGCGGATACATTCGGGAAAGCGTCACCGCTCTTGTCGGCTTTCAGTTCTCCTGCAAGTGCGCTGGCCATTGTGGCGAGACCGGTATGGCCAATTGGGTTGGAGCCACTCATAGGGCTATCTTCGGCAGGGTACTTAACAATCGGAATCTCAGCTAGAACTTGTCTCAATATGTCGGTATCGATACAGCTTTGAGCAAATTCTTCCGTGTTGTTTGACAAGTAAGATGATACTACTAGTACTTCCTTCTCGGTAAGTAGTTCCTCATCATGCTTCGAGTCAAACATTTTTAGGACTTCTGGATGTATTGAGCGCACACGCTTGACGCGCTGTTTACTAACATTGTCGGTGTACACATCGGTTTCATCGACAATATCTTGACCAATAATTTCCTCAATAAGGTCCTCCAACGTGACGATTCCAAGTGTCTCTGGATTTTCATCAGCCCCTCCTTTCTTCTTCTGCACAATAGCCATATGACCACCTCCCTGGCGGAATATGTTGAGCATCTTGTTCAAAGTAGTGTCAAAAAACACAAGCAAAACTGTTCTTCCGAAGAACAGCAGAACAGTCTTGATCGGAACAGAATCCTCCGGATCCAGCAAAATGAGATCTTTGGTGAACAGCACGCCAATAATGTTGTCCCTGCTCTTATCATACACTGGAATTCTAGAGTGGCCAGACTGAAATATTAGCAACATAACTTCAAAGTTTAGAGAAAGCGAAGCTTCTAGCATGAAAACATCATCTAAAGTAGTCATGACCTGCCCAACAGTTTTCTGACTAAAGTCAAAAGCTCCCCCCAGCATTGTGATTTCGTCCTTTGTCAATGGCGGGTTTGAAGACTCTGAATCGCGCTCTCGATCTTTCTTGTCGCGATTTCGGGTCACAATCCTTGCAAACGTGGCGTCATATAGACGTGACTGATTCCAGGTTCTAATTCTGGAGGTTTTAGGGCGGGAATCTTGGCGAGGTGAGGTAGCGGTTTCTTCACTGTTCAAAGCTCGGTTCGCAAACCTTTCTGGTGCGGTGGGAGTGCGCATAGAGTTTCGTATGGGTTGTGAGGCGGAGCGCTTGTCGTGTGTGGGGTCGTGCTCCGGATGGATGGATATCTGTTGCAGTTCAACAACAGCAACTTGCTCGGTGGTGTTTTCGACAGCGGCAACGTAAGTGCGTGAATCCACCGGTTCTGTGGGGTGGTGTTCTGAACGGTGGTTGCTGTTCGAAGAAGCGAGGTCATGCTCACCCGTGCCATGAATGGACAACAAACTCTTGAGCTGGGACTTGTTGTAGCGGGTAGCAGATTCTCCGCCAAGAAAGAAGTCGAGCGCTTTTGCGGTGGTGAAGGAGAGCGGAGCGCTAATAAACATGGTGAGACGGATGAAGGGCACTGCATGGGCACCAATGACGAGCCCAAAACGATGGCAGACAGCTTGTGGAATGATCTCTCCAATGTATAGAATCGTGAATGTAGAGGCGACGAAGCCGGCAACTCCACCGAAAAGATCGGCGGTGACGATGGCTAGAGCGGAGTTAACGGCGGTGTTACCGATAAGCAAAGTGCACAAGAGCCAGTTTCCATGCTTTCGAATGGGCAATATCCGACGGGCGTACCATTTTTCGCGGTCTGTTCCGGATTCAGTGAGGACTCGAAGGTCGATGATGTCGAGGGACATGAGTCCGAGGGTGAGACCGGAAAAGGTGCCGGAGAGAATGATGCAGATGACGGTGACGACTATCTGCCACCACTGTGCCATGTTTGTAGACGCTCTAAAGCAACGGGGATAACATGTCGGGATGGAAGAACGCTTCGGTAGCTTGAAGGAGGGAGAGGGTCGCAACGGCGGAATGGGGGCGCTGTTTAGCGGCTGGCGACGCCAAGGACGAAACGAACTGTGGCAGGTGCTGCGCGCGACTCTACAGTGACGCGTCATGGGCGCGCGCTCTGAACCGCGCGTGGCACCCACAGTCCGTTGCATTGCCTCCCTGATCACGAGCGCGCTGGTACCACAGCGGACTACCCGTCGTGCACCCAACCAGCACCTGACACGCGTCACGCTCGTTTCGCAGTCCACGTGGCACGGTGTGCGCGCTGTACAGTAGTCGACACGTTGCACGATGTACATCGTGTAAGCTTCTACCTTCTCGTCAATACATGAACTGGAGGTAGGCATCGGCGGCGCTGATCCCCTTCCGCCTCCGTTACGGGCTGGACCCGTCTACCAAACGGTACCGGCAATGGTACACTCTTGGCAGCTTGCCAGCGGTATGAAGACAGCCTTCTATCCCTGGAAGAACCCCCACGACTTCGGGGCGCGCAAGCGGCCGTCGAATTAATCACGGCCTCGTCGACCACTTGCGCGCTCCGACCTCGGCTGCCATGTCGCAGGCCGCATCTCCGTTCAACACACAGAGATGCCTGACTGACGAACACTTGCGGGGTTTCGAAAAGTCGAGAATGATGATCAAGGGCGTAATCGCTGAGCTCTCCCTCGCGTGTACATCCCCGTCGCGAGAGCGTCGGAGCACCCGATGTGCATTGGGGGACGACCATGTGCGAGACCACGAAACGCCCCACGCTCCAAAGCAGTGTGCCTGGCAACAGGATCTGACTCGACCCACTAACTTTATTCTTTCTTTCATAGTCTACTTACAGCTCAAACTGCTTGCGCATCTTCGCCGCATTCGCATGTCCGTCAAGACCCTCTGCCCTTGCCACCTTCTCCGCATGTCCAGCTATTTCTCGAACAGCCGGTGCATCCAAACCTACAACGCTCACAATCTTCACAAAGTCCAAAACGCTGAGCGGGGATGAGAACCTTGCGCTCCCTCCCGTCGGCATCACATGACTAGGTCCAGCGATATAGTCACCCAACACCTCGCAGCTACCTTCACCTAAAAACAAGCCACCAGCATTCTTCATCTTGCCCACCAGATCCCAAGGCTTTTCCACGGACAGAGAAACATGTTCAGTAGCGAATGCGTTTGCCAAATCAACGCATTCATCCAGACTCTCCGCCACCACCAAACCGCCCTGGTGTTCCATCGAGTGCTTAGCAACCTCCTTGCGATCCAGTTGTTCGATCTGAATATCAACTTCGTTCTGCACCTTTTCCGCTAGAGTTTTTGAGTCCGTCAACAAAATAGGGACGGCCATAAAGTCATGCTCTGCCTGTGCAAGTAGATCAGCAGCCACCAATTTGGGATCAGCTTGTTGATCAGCCAATACAACGGCCTCTGTAGGCCCGTAGATACCATCAATACCAACAACTCCAAACACCTCCTTTTTAGCAATTGCCACAAAGATATTACCCGGTCCGACAATCTTATCCACTTGCGGGATGGTGGCTGTTCCGTACGCGAGAGCGCCCACCGCTTGAGAACCGCCTACTGTGAATACGCGAACCTTGACGCCCCCCAGTTCGTTTATAACTGCACATGCGGCAAGAGTGACGCTGGCAATTGAAGCGCTCTGACGATCGGGTGGTGACACCACTACGAATTGTTCGCAGCCAGCGACAACAGCAGGCAAAACAGACATGAGCACTGTTGACGGAAGCGGCGCAGTTCCGCCTGGGACGTAAAACCCAACTCTTTCGATCGGACGAATAGCCTGTCCGACCATTCCTCCAAGCTCATTGGTGAACCAACTGCTGACAGGTTGCTTTTTGTGAAAGGTGACGATACGGTCGCGACTGATGCGAAGCGCTTCTATCACATCCGGACTGACGCTTTTCAGCGAGTTCTGAATGGTGTCGAAAGACACTTCAGCACCTGCGGAAATGTCAACGCCGTCAATAGTCTTAGTCCAGTATTGAACCGCGTCATCTCCCTTTTCGCGTACGGAACGTAGGATATTTTGCACGCATTGCACAGGGGTGGTTGGCTCTCCAAACATTTCATCGATGCGGGCTTGGACATGGGGAGGAACGGTTGTATCTTCTATGAGACCGCGTTTGAGAATGGAGGAACGTGCTTCGGAAGATGTGTAAATACGCGCACTTGAGGTTGCCATGTCTGGCAATGGTTGTTGAAGCGTTAGACGAATTGGTTGAACGAAACGGTGTTTACGGGGTGTTGCAGAAGTTTTTTGGGGGAGTGAGTGATGTGGACGGATGTTTATGTGGTTTGCTGTTGTGACAAAGGTAAGGTCTGCTCCTAGCGATGCCATGATGCGGACGAAGGTGACGATCTCGCCGAAGGCTGCAGCAACAGACCCGCCCGCGCGAAGCGTGCGGCGAATGGGAAGAGCTGTTTAGTGCGCATTGATGATCAGGGCTGCGTCCTGTGACATGTCACCCGTCATGTGACATGTCCTACGCTGACATGTCACTCGCCAATCACATGGAGCGCCTGATGGAACAAAAGTTTTGTTACAAAACGCGTCGGTAGCGCCGGGCTTGTGCTTGTAGTAGCCGCGTGTGGGATACCCGGCCAGGCGTGGCCTCTTTTCGGGACAGCTAAGCAAATGGGCACACGACACGTGGAGGGGTATTGTCCAATGGACATACAGAGTTCCAAGCACATGCAAGTGAACAAACATGAAAGTTAATCATGATGCAACTCTACGGACGTAACTCTATGCATGATGCCGTTCATGTGTCGGGCGACTTGACGACGGATGACGCCACAATCAGCGGCTGTAGAGAGGAGCATCTGGTACAGTAGATACTTAATAAAGGGATTGCGAACTCGACCAGTTCGATGACTCAACTAGTGTAATCCTTTAGCTTCGAGTTCACCAACGGTACCGCTTCGTGCGTCTGTTCAACCCGCGTGCTTTTTTATTCCACATCTTACACTCCACTGTCGTCACATGGGACATCAGCCATAACAGTACTCGCTTGGGCTTGCTGTGTAACTTCATTTTATTACTTACCCGACGCACGTAATCGCTCTAATCCTCCACCTAGCTCCTGCCCACCAGTCGCCACTTTCAACACCCCCGCGATCGAAGCACAATGGACAAAGTGTGGGATACTGAGACTCAAGAGGTGCACGGCGGCCAGACCTGGCGTCAATGCACTAATTACACTGCCGATTTCTCCGTCACCACCAACGCGCTCGGCGCTCCAGACTCCGCCGTTGTAGCAGCAGTCCGATCCCTCGTGTCGGACATTCACCACTACCCAGCGGCAGACACCCATGAAGCAACAGATGCGCTATCCAACTTCATCCAATGGCCCGCGGATCGCCTCCTCATAGGAAACGGAGCCTCGGAGTTCATCGACCTCGTCATGAAGGTACTACCGCCCGGTCCCTTCAAGCCGGGTCCGTACAAGGCCGCTTACATGGAGTACAACCGTGCAGCAAAGGCAGCCGACCGAACCGTCTTGCCTGCATTTTCCGATGAACAAGCCGCCGTCACCGTGCTCATTCATCCCAACTCTCCCACGGGCGACTGCATGTCCCTTGACGGAATACGCTCCATGCTCAATTCTTGTCCGGGTGCCCTAGTGATTGACGAGTCATTCATGCCCTTCCTGGGCCCTGATTGGCGCCAACATTCTGCACTGTCTCTCATAGATGAGTTTCCTGATCGGCTCCTTGTTCTCGCCTCATGGACCAAGTTGTGGGCATGTCCCGGAATTCGACTGGGTTCAATTTCCGCCTCTCGAGACTGGATTAAGAAGATCAAGAAAATGCAGACGCCGTGGTCTTGTAATTCGCCAGCGCAGGCGTTCATGACCGCCGCGTCAAACGACATGAAGTACATGGAGAAGACATGGACCGTGCTGCCGAAATGGCGTAGTGTCACGGAGAGAAGGGTCAAGCACCTTGGGTGGTTCGTCAATGAGAACAGCCCATCGTGGGTACCTTGGGTTTTCGCCAGTCTACCGGATGCCAAGACTGCCGAAATAGCCTCTGACGTGGCGCAGGCTGCTGGCTGTCCTGTGCGTCTGTGCGCGAGTTTTGGCGTTCCGGAATGTATCCGTATCGGTATCAGACGGCCTGAGCACCAAGACGTGCTGTTCCGGGCATGGGAGAAGCACTTTGATGTAAAGCCTTTGACGGAAGTGAAAGGGACCACGGTCTACACGAATGGCTCATCGAAGATTTCACACATCTGATATGGGTTGATGTGATGGGATTATACATGTAGACGCTGTTACGCTGTGACATTAATTTACGAATGTAGAATTCAACCTAGCGAACGTGGCAGAGACGAGTCGCAAGTGTGAGAGGGCGAATTCTCCATGATCGATGCTCTACCTGATAACTCATCAGCAATGGGTCATACACTCTGGGAGCGACTTATCTAAATGTTGAGCTCTCTATCATATCTGTTTCGTCTTGTGAATGTTTCAAAATAGTTATCTTTTACCCCTCTACATTTGAGCCCCTGGTACTAAAGATACCAGGGTGAAACTTAACTACGCGATGGAGGTAGGACACAGGCGGGAGATTGCGGTAAAGATGAAGCACAGCCTTCGAGTGAAACTGCATCTGTAGCCCTGTAGAAGGCGAGCTAGCCATAAGACGATTTAGCGACCGTTTACCTGTACTCTTGAACAATCGGACGGTTCCCGAAAATATCGCAAAGTGGCAATGAGCACGTTTTATTCGCTCTGACGCTTCGATTAAGGAAGCGTCGCGCCGCGCCAGTAGGTACACAGTCGATGTCTTCACGGTTGCTTACACTTGCAGTGCTCATTCGCTGTCAGTATTCGCCCACAACCGCCACCGCCAAGCCCGCCACCATGGCCCATAACGTTAAGCTTCAAGTCGCAGCGCACATCACTCAGCCTGTGCACTGACCGCATCCATTTCAGTGCGTTGATAGCGCCAGCCCGATCGCCTGTGCATCATCATCTTCACCACTTCTCACTGTCAAAAACAACGACTTCGTCATGAATCAGACCACGAAAGATCCAAGCGCAACAGCTATGTCCGATCTAGACAGCCTTCTCGGCCACCGCCATCATCCCAGCTACCTTCATTATGGTACAGCAGGCTTCCGAGCTTTGGCAAACACACTGTATGAAGCTGTACTTCGATGTGGCGTCTTAGCAGCCTGCAGATCGCATGTCTTAAACGGAAAGGCCGTCGGGGTTATGGTCACGGCCTCGCACAACCCACCAGACGATAATGGAGTCAAGCTTGTTGAGCCAGATGGTTCAATGTTGAATTCAGAATGGGAACCACTGGCCACGGAGTTCATAAACGCCTCGGATCGACCCGCACAAGTTTTGAGTAAAATGGTGTCGATCGGTGACGTTGCCACTGCCAGGAAGGCGGTTGTCGTCGTCGGACGGGATTCTCGCAGCAGCTCTTCGACCCTTGTCGATCTTGTTGCGCAAGGCGTTGAAGCTATAGGTGGACGTGTAGTGCATATTGGACTTGTCACCACTCCACAATTACACTTCGCAGTTCGCGCTCGCTATCGACAGGAACCGTGTAATATACTTCACTACTATGAGATAATGAAAAAGGCTTATCACAAACTCACACAAAACAACCGCTTCCGTGCTTCGATTGTCCTAGACGGTGCAAATGGAGTGGGAGCAGACGCCATAAAAGGAATCAAAGGGCTCATACCGAACCTTGTGGTCGTCAATAAACCAGGAGACGGACCTCTCAACCAAGATTGCGGTGCTGATTTTGTCCAGAAGAAGCGTTGCCCTCCAGTGGTGTACACATCTGACAAGCACCAGGCAGACATCTGGGCATCTCTTGACGGAGATGCAGATCGTCTTGTTATGTATCGTAACAATGGTGATGGCGTTCTTCTCGCTGACGGCGATCGCTTTGCAGCGCTTGTGGCGAAATTTGTATCAAAACACCTTGCTTCGTCTGGTATTTCAACTTTGACAGTGGGAGTAGCTCAGACCGCGTACTCAAATGGTGCTGCCACAGAATACCTTCAAGCACTCCCTGGGGTAGACATAGTTATTGCAAAGACTGGTGTGAAGCACTTGGAAAAAGCAGTGAAGAAGTACGATGTAGGGATCTACTGGGAACCAAATGGCCATGGTACTGTTCTTTTCAGCGAGAATGCAGTGAGTGAGCTTCAGAGTTTGTCAGATGCTCTATCTGGTAATGCACAGAAGGCTGCCCAGGTGAACAGCGTCACGACTCTGTTAGCAGTTGGCAAACTCGCCAATCAAGCCGTAGGCGACGGTATCGCAGATCTACTCCTGATATGTGGCATTCTCTGTCGCGAAGATATGGACTTCGACGCGTGGTTGCGGTTATATGACGAGCGATGCAGTAGTAACATGGTCGTCAAAGTGCAAGATAAGAGTGTGATAGAGACGGCAGATTGTGATCGTTCTGTGAAAGAGCCAATCGCTCTACGCGAGGCGATCCTCGAGATCGCTTCAGCACAAGGGTGTCGTGCGTTCGTCCGACCAAGTGGCACCGAAGATGTAGTTCGTGTGTACGCTGAGGCACCCGTCGGCAAAGACGATCTGGCACAAGACATGGCCCTTAGGATTAGCCAGTCAGTCTTCGATCACTGTGGAGGTGTTGGGGCACGACCGTGATCCTGTGCGCTGCTACCATCGATTATAGTAGAGACGGTACGGCCAAACGTCAATATCCATGCCCATCCTTGTTCGCCTGGTTTCAAGTGATCAAGTATCGAAGTATTCAGCGCAAGTCCGAGTTTAATAGAGACGTATCGGCCGTTCTTCGGGAAGGACTTTTGATTCTCCAGACAAGGGCAGATCTGAGCCCTCAGAGGCAAGTAGACTCTGCAGCTTTTCATATTCTTCGTTCGAGATTTTGTACGGAGAGTATTGAGCTGACGGGAAACGCCGCTCTTTCACTTCTCGGCAGTAATCACGAATCGCAACGTCGATGAGTGGCCCAACATTGCCGAAGACTTTCGAGAATTTTGGAGCAGCCTTCGCATGTTGTGGATGAGACAGAATGCCTAGCATGTCATGGTATACCAATACTTGTCCGTCACAAGAGGCGCCGCTTCCAATTCCAATGACTGGAACATCAACAGCATCTCTTACGAGCGCTGCAACGCGTTCTGGGACACATTCTAGAACAATTGAGAAGGCTCCGGCGTCTCGCACTGCACGGGCATCTTTAATGACATTGATTGCCGTCTCTGCGGTGCGTCCCGTTGCCCGAAAGGCGCCTTCGCGACTCACCGCTTGGGGCATGAGACCGACGTGCCCCATGACTGCAATCCCAGAATCGACAATTCGGCTGATTACACCAGCACGGGTTACGCCACCCTCCAGTTTAACAGCATCCACTCCAGCTTCTTTTATGAGTCGAATTGCGCTCTCGGCTCCTGCAACAGAAGACGTTTCGTAGCTGCCAAAGGGTACATCCGCGACGAGAAGGGCATTTTTCACAGCCCGCCGAGCTGCTGAAGAATGGTGAATCATATGCTCCATTGTGACTGCCTGTGTTGTTCGATGGCCTAAAACAACCATTCCAAGAGAGTCTCCAACAAGCACAACGTCAGCGCCAGCCCATTCTACGTGGAGAGCTGTAGGGTAATCGTATGCGGTTACCATTGTTATTGGTATGCGAGCTTCGTACTGGGCACGGAGAGTCTGAATCGTCTTTTTGTTTGACGCAGAACAGTACTGCCTCAACTGTGAGATCACAAAGCGTCTGATTGGAGTGCCTAGCATCTGCATGTTTCTTGAACTACCAGGCGGTCTCGATTTGTATTACAAACTCAAGACTGTTCTCTGCTCTGCGGTGCCAAATGTCACCCGTCCCTATCAGCTTAGGAAATGGTCGGCGTAATGCCTTCATGCGCAGAGGCAACTCTTAGATGTAGAACAAGTGAATTTGTACACAGACCTTAGCTAGTGACGTTCATCGACCTCTCATGGCCACATGAACCCGGTAAGCCTTCGCCGCGTGCCGTTGGTACCGTTTGTAGATATCCACGAGGTCGGCTGCAATGGGTGTTGTGAAGATTTTTGACTCAGTTTTCAACCTCACTTTTTTCCGAAATCACAGGGGTAGTATCTTCAATGTTCCGCACACCTTCGGACAACCACCGCCAGTGTCACCTTGTCCTGTGCATGATGATTCTTGACCCGAGATCTTGTAGATTGCTTAGGTAGCGACTGCAACTCATGCCCCACCGCACACTATACCTTTATAGACAAAAGGTTACAGTATCACGCGCAATTACGCAATCTCATTCCGTGGAGTATCTCGGGGATTGATAGCAGTCTCCCAAGCATTTCGTGTCTCTGGCCGTACAGCAGAGAGACATGCACCATCGTACTATGCGTTTAACTACGTGAAAGCATCAAGCCCTCGTCAGCCACAATCTACAACCCTCCGAGCCGCAGACAAAAGCCCTAGAACGTAGGATATGAAACAACTCATATTCTGATAATGTCACTAGCATTTGCCACTATTCTTTCGGGAATTCCTTTCGCTCGAACGCCTCGTTCATTGTGTAGAACTCCGGACTTACCGCATCCACTACGCCACAAACATCCTCTCCAGCCGCGAGCAAAACTGATTCATTCAGCTGAAAAGGAGGATCAGGTTACGAATATTGAAACACAGCTTCGTGCTTTGGACGCTCCCTCTGCCGCTGATCAAGCTTATGTCGCACTGTCAACCCCTAATACCCCCGTTCCATCAACATGGATGGACACCCTTTTACTTCTCAAGGACTATGGCATAACCGGTGAACTTTTGTCTCGAATGGCATCCCGTCTGGGAATTCTTTCGTTGCTGAACGTCTCGCCAGCCCGTGCTGGGTCTTTATTCAAACTTCTTGACACAGCTATATCACTTTCGGCCTCTCAGAAGAGGCGTGTCCTGACTAGCCGGCCAGATCTACTTCTAAGTGATGTAAACCTGGTTAATTCTTCACTGGAATCGCTTCAAGAAGCTGGACTACGACGTAGGGATTTGCAGCGTCTGGTTGTGATATGGCCACGAATGCTTCTCTTACATCCTGCATACGTCAACCGTGTTACGCGGTTTCTTCAACATTCACCCCTTTGGATTCCGAAACATATGTTGAGGCCTTTACTTCGACGTGCTCCATGGATTCTTGTTTTTGATATTGACTCCCAGATGGCCCCAGTGGCATATTGGTTGGACGAATATGTGTTTCCGTTCCTAAAGAGGCCGGATCGTACTAGATTCATTCTTTCTGCTCCAATGGTTCTCAGTAGGAGTCGGAGCTCGCTTAATGAGGTTATGGAGTTTCTTTGGAGCAATACTCGTTTGACAGACACACAGCAGGTTTCTGTGTTGAGGCAATTCCCCTCGATCCTTACTTTTTCTGTTGACGAGGTTCTACAGCCAGCTGTAGACTATTTTGTGAAGGACTTGCATTTCAGCACCTCTGAAGTCTCCAGACTTATTCACGCTTTTCCGCGAATTATTACTCTGCGTGTGGAACAAGACATTTTGCCTGTGGTAAAGTTCTTGGTTTCCCGAAGGATCAGCAATGTTTCTCGTATTATCAAGCGCTTTCCTCCCATTCTAGCCAACGATCTAATGACGGACACAATTCCGAAAATGAATTACCTCGAGCACGAGCTTGGCCTTACTGTTCACGACATTCTCAAGTTTCCTGGCTATTTCTCCTACGATCTTGAAGCACGGATCATTCCTCGAACAAAATTTGCTCAAGAAAACGGTGTTTCGATCTCCAAAGTTGGTCTCAGCCGAATGTTATCAAGTTCAGATGAAACATTCTGCAAACTAGTCCATATGACACAAGAAAGCTACAAGCTATTCTGTGAGTCGGTAGCAAGTTCCCGAAAGCTTATCAATGGTCTGAACATTTCTGAGCAGAGCGCTGGAAAGGAAGCACTAGAAGCTACTAGACCAGGACCGCCGTAACTCACATGTGCGAAGAACAGCAGCATTATGTTTCACGCTTCGCGAGCAACGCCCCGTTAGAATAGATTGGTCGCATAATCTTGATCTACAGTGGCGATCTCATGGATGCTTCCAATAAAACTTTTTGAAGACAGAAATGTGAACAGGAGCCTCGAAAATACCCGTTTGGACCTACTGGATAGAAGGAATATATGCGTGGAAATATTCACTTTTGTATCTCTATTACTTGTAACATGTATCAAAGCCGAGACGAGATCAGGAGAGTGGTCGTTACGGAGATCGAAAGAAATCGCCGTGAGAGGGAACACTGATTTGCTGACAACGGGTTTTTTCTGTGTGATGGAAATTCTCCATCATCTTCCGACCCAAGAGAGTCAACCGCAGAGCTACACCTGCGCACTCGTCACGCATCTGCTCGTGTTTGGTCCGAAGAGAACTTCCTTGAAATCTTTCGCACTGGTCGAGAATCCTCATGTCGCGAGTATCGAAACGTAACAAAATCAAATCAGAGCTTCAAGGCCTCTTTGCTGAGCTTGAAAGAGCATGCCTGGAGGAGTTGCCCGAAGATGTAGGACAATTTTGTCTGCAGTGGCTTGCAGATCGTAATGGCTTTCATTTTGAGCGCAAGGCCACAATAACATGCATCCAAAGCACAGATTCTATAGACAACAAGACTTTCAGGCCACAGACATCACGAAGTCCCAAAGCGACTGGAAACGACCTACAGCGCGTTGCGGACTATAATACAGAGGACAGTGGTGATGAGACTGATGGATTTCAGAGCGATTGTGACTCGAAGGACTCTGGGAGTGGTTCCGTCGTAATTGGACGTGTGGAAACGGTCGCCAGTGAATCAGAAGTCGGTACCGCTTCATGTGCTCTATTCTCCACGGCTGTGATATCACCTGAGGAATTGGAACGCAAAACCAGCCTATACCAGAAAGATGAGAGAATGAAAAGCCTGTTTCGTGCCTGGGATGGCGATGGAAGCGGCAGAGTAGATTTTGTGGAACTTGTCCTCGCCCTACATAAATTTGAAGATGTGGCAAGCGCGGGGATTGACATTCAAGTTGCTTCGGATGCTTTGGTTCAATTCGTTGAGTCCGACACTGAGCGTGAACTTAATTTGGCTGAGTTTACCCGTGTTATCATCATTTTCGCTCTGAACTGTTTTCATGATGACTTTGACAACGTAGCAGATCATATGCTAGCAGTGGCGACTAGCACTAGTGAGGCAGCTGTTTTGCAGGCTGCATCAGGGGCTGATGTAAGTGAGATTCAGGCGGCTGATAAGGAAGAACAGGAGTTCTTGCGTCAAACAGCCAAGGGCATAGAACAGAACGTTACTGATAACATTCTGAAAATACGTGTGCAAAGGACCCCGCGCTCAAGTTCGTCTTTGAAAGACAAATAGAGGCGATCCAGTACCGCATATCAAGGGTGACCCGCTGGCGAGGCTAGAAGAAACATGGTGCCCGGTTGGCTCTCGTACGTAGGTTGCTTCGATCCTAATCGCTAGCACGCACCTCTAGTGCATGCTCTTGAAGGACCATCAAGAACGGTATACAAAAGACAGACGTAGGAACATGCAATTAGCGGCATCTGTTGGCTCTTGATCTCATCGCATTACCCGTTTGCTTCGAAACAAAAACGCATCAATTGCTTAAGCGCCTCGTGTCCGCCACGCTTGTGGGTTGCCGCCAATGTTGTTTGGGATATCTATCCTTTGACCCTTGAACCAGGTGTAGGTAGGTTGTATCCTTTTATCTTCTATCTGCATAAACGATGAAACGATGTTTGGGGATGATTGCCACGACACGTACTCCGTAATGCAAAGTATTCTCGAGATGGCATTATTACGCTTGTAATCCTTTAACCCTTACCCTTCGGTCCAAACGATTAGTCCGTGGCATGGGTGGAATATGACTCCGTGCACCGTTGGTAGCGATTACTACCCTTGTAGACTGTATTTTCATGATTTTCATGGGTCTCTACCCGTGTAAAAAGCTGATGCATGTGCAAGGGGAAGGCTAAACCTGGCCTACCGTCCGCTCCCACACAAGGCCATAAGATAGAAGGTTTGTCATCCTTTGGAGTACGAATGCATCTCTTTTGGTAGAATGGTCAGTGGCACAAGACCTTTTCTTCTCTGCCAGTATTCCGTGCGTTGCGAATGCTTTCTTATTCCCCAGGAACCGTAATGGACACTGACTGCGAAAGAAGAATACAAAATGGCAGCTAACAGTAGTCGGGCTCGGAAGAAGTCTCGCTTCTCTCTGCTTTTGCTAGAAGAAGGTGAAGTTCTTCTCTCCGATCTTGCTGTTCAATACCATTTCATTCCTGATAGAGCGGCAGGATCTGAAAATCATCCTCTAAGCTCGTTCCCGAAAAGATTTGTTTTACGTTCTGCCAATACGGCTATTCCTGGCCGCGTAAAGGTTGGTACGCATAACCTATTCTTTGACAGCGATGATTGGAGGGACCCTGTGATTCGAATTCCTCTGGTATCAATCAGTGAAGCACGGCCTACGCGTGACAATTCTCGTTCCAGATGGAGCGAGGAAAGCGAACTTTCAGCAGAACAACCTCATGAGATTGATGAGAACAACTCGGTACTCGTCAAAGGAACCAATGCTGTCTTTCAGCGGGAAGACGGAACCGATCATCCGTACATAGAAGTCCAGATGAGCGGAAAGCACATCTTCACTCCACTCTATACTTCTGCCATGGAACTGCTCGATGAAATCAACACTTTACTACATATCAGGTCAACGTTATCACGCCGCCACGGAGAGCAACGTCTCCGAGAACTCGTTCAGAATAGAGAATCGCGCGTGCCTTTCGACATTACCCTTCTTCAGTATGGTGCTCGAGAGAAGGCAGTTATGGACGCCGCAGCATCTGCTATATATACCTTGTCAAGAGCACCGGGACGTTTCAGAATCACGGAGTACAACTTGTACTTTATGCCAATTCATGGAGAGTTCTCACAAGCAGCGGAACGAATCCCTGTAGCAAGCATAACCGCAATTAGAAGGCTGAGGCATGGCTGTCGAGATGCTGCGCTGGAAGTAACCTTCAATTCTACGGAAGAAGCAACTGGGCGGTCAATGTTGTCCAACTTGATGATATCTTTCGAGGCCAAGCAGTTTCGGGAACGTGCTTATCAGACTCTTGTAAAGATTGTCAAACAAGATATTCAGCTTTTTGATCGCAGCGAACTGGAAATGACTCTATCACAATGGCGAAAGGGACTTCTATCAAACTACGACTATTTGATGTATTTAAATCTGGCCTCCGGTCGAAGCTTCAATGACCTATCACAATACCCTGTCTTTCCATGGGTTCTTCAAGATTACCAGTCCAATGAGCTGGATCTGAATGATCCCGACAGATTCCGGAATCTATCCAAGCCAATTGGGATGCTGAACTCTAAGAGATTTGTATCCTTTCTCAACCGCTACGAAGAGATGCCCCCTCCGAGGTTCTTCTATGGAACTCATTATTCAACACCAGCATATACTATCAATTATCTTATCAGGGCCGCTCCCGCAGCTATGCTCAAGTTGCAGAATGGCAGGTTTGATACCCCAGACAGGTTGTTTCACAGTATTCGCAGCACTTGGGAAGGAGTCCTGACAAGCCAAGGAGATGTCAAGGAACTTATTCCTGAGTTCTATGCTTTGGATTTCAGCCGTAGGGATTCCTCTGGAATCCTCTCGAGCGCTTCTTCTCCAGGCCAGTTTCTCGAAAACGTGTTCGGGTTAGACCTAGGGATTAGACAAGATGGTAAACGTGTTGACGACGTGGAGTTGCCTCCTTGGGCCAAAAGCAGCGCCGAGCTCTTTGTTCGTCGTAACCGTGAGGCATTGGAAAGTGATCACGTATCGAACAGGTTGCACGAATGGATAGACTTAATCTTTGGGGTGAAGAGCAAGAACTCAGATGCATTCAACGTATTTTATACTGATGTGGCGTTACCATGTTCACTGGACGATATGTCAAGTATGCGACCTGAGGAGATCCTACAAATCGAGACCGTGTATTTGGAATTCGGTCGTACACCAGAAAGATTGTTCAAACATCCGCATCCTCCAAGATTTGGCGATGAACAAAAACGGGGATCGGTCACAAGTGAGCAGCAGGAAACAAAAGAGTCCAAATCATTGGATTCAATATTCGGAAAAGTAAGCTCAGATGAATCTTCCAAGCGTGAACATGTAACTCAGGATCAAACAAAACCTGCCACTCGCGATTTTAAAACTCAATCGCTTTCTTCAGTTAAAAAGCTGTGGGGATCTAACTCAAGGCGACAAGACTCTGTCCTGCATGGGGCAAGCGATCACGTCTTAGCGTCATATATCCCTCAAGACCCTGAGGCAATCAGCGATACCGATGCAACTGTTCCGCAGTCTTCATTATCCATGATGACAACCGGCGGTGACCGTGAAAGTGTTTTAGATGTAACGCCAATACACAACAATAGCTCAAAATCGGAGCTTGGTGTCATCGAAGCAACAGAACCAATTCTCTGCACGCTATGGAACGATGGGTACATCAAGGTTTACAGCGAAGATAAGATGCTACGTTCGAAACATGTTGAAGACGTTTGCAGTATAGCGTCATTCCCAACGAGAGGAGTAGCTTGTGGAACTCTAAATGGGAGCATAGGTCTGTACTCAATTGACACAGGTCGTTTCCATGAGGTGCAAAGTGCCGCACATGACGCTGAGATATACGCTTTGGAGTATGTGCGACGATTTGATGTGCTTATATCTGGCTCCAAAGATGCTAGTTTAAAAATATGGAGAATAGAACGACACAGTAACCGCTCTGCTTCACTTCGCCTAATTCATGAGCTAGATGCCGAAAGCTGTGTGGTAGATGTGTGTGGATGCCATGAAACGTCGGAGAATACCAGTCATGATGGGCCTGAAGTTCTACTCATAGCTGCCCTGACAGCTGACGAAAGCATTCTCATCTGGGAAGTTGATTTATCCAGAACAGATGATGGCTTTCTCGAACCAATATGGCGCAACAATGGAAATCAAATCGTAAGCAGTTCAGCGGATGAAAATCTTCAGTGTCGAAGAAGAATGGAGTGGTTATACCAAGGCTCAAAGCGGAGGCATGCATTGGCTACAGTGCATCCAGAGGAGAAATGCCTCAGAATATGGAAACTAGACCACAAAGACATGGCCTATGCCGAAGTTCTGATTTCAAAAAGGTGGTGCACTGTGTGTTACTTGCTATGACAAATCCAGAACTGTTCTCGTCGGTGGGACAAACGGACGCCTAACTGAATATGACAGCACCGGTCTCTGCCTAGGGGGGATTGTCGTAAACCAGAATGACGTTCGACGTGTTCTACTTCCGAAGAACAACAGGCCCATGTATGTTCTAGCTGGCCGAAATGAGGTTTTTGGAATCGATCGATGAGAGATTTCCCTCTAATATATATCATACACACAAGTTGCATGTGAAACAGTATCATGTTTCACATGCAGCATGTATATTGTTATATTGTACTTTACGGAGCCAAATACGTTCCTCGATAGTAAGCGTTTGTTTTCGAATCTGTCGGGCGGTGTTTTATGTACATGTATGCACCCTGCACTTTACTTTGTTACGCCTGTACTAATTTGCTGTGGACTTCGTTTCGGTATGTCCCTGATACTGAAAACTGTTGGTTGTGTACTGTCCAAGAAGTTTGATAGGACTTGTGTTTGAAAACAGTTACGGCATCATGTAAAACAATCGACTACTGAGCATAGTTCGACGTTCCGAACGTTTTCCATTTTTGCAATAGCGCCACCCGCTCTGAGATATGCCGGAGGGCACATTGTGGGTCTGTGTACTCTGGACACCCTGATTTCTTGAGTGTGTCTGTTTATACGGGCATCGCCCCTAATTTCGCGGAAAAGGTATGAACTTCTAGAAGATAATCTCCTTCTTTTTACCCAAGATCCCCTCGTAGACCCAGTCGCATCTCTTTTTCTTGCATACCGTAACTCAGCATTAGTTACGGGTTGCCTTGTCTTGTCCTGAAACTACAGCAAAATAGCTGTCTGCGAGCTCTCGGTCGACACTGAAACCTCAATTGCGAACTAGATTCCCCCCCGTTCAGACTGCTCCATCGCGGAGACAGGCATATGGTGAGAAGTCTAGTCGCATATATATTACTTTTTAGCACATAATGGAGAAAGTCTTCCGGACCTATAGTACGTTATGCATACCAAACAAAGGTGATCTCTTCCTGAAGAGAGGAAGCTTTTACTGAAAGCTTTCCTTCAGCTAAGTAATAGAAAGCTGTTGACCACAACACAGAAGAAAGAAGAAAGGTGCTCTGGAGACTATTGCCTGATAATACGCGCTCGTTCTACGCGGGATTGGGCAGCGCAGGACTGCAGCTGATGTGGATCATGTACATTTTACTAGATTCAGTAGATGCGTATTGCAGATGTGCGTAGTGATATCTAGCTTGACCTAGCTAGCGTCTACTTGTAGATTTAGCTTGTATATAAACAGGGAATGGCTGGCGTCGTCAAGCGAGGAAGCCAAACATTCAGGTGCCAGTGCACCATGAGCCGCTACTGTATCACATTTCGGAGCTTTAGGCTTGCTCGAAACAAGTGAGAAGGTTGCATTCCCTGTTGATTCCATCACTTATGGAAGACTGTTGAGGAAAGAAATTAGCTTTGTGACGGCATTTGCAGAAAGGGAAGGGAATGAATACGTTATGGCACCATAAAAGGTGCTATTATGTTTCTTATATCGAAAAACACATGCACCGACGCCAGAAAGTGCATCGCCTCGTCGTCCGTAGGCCAGATCTACACCTCGAGTAGTTTCCCATTGGTGTACGTGGAAATGTTGAGAATTGAGCAGTATGCCTGCTCTGAGTGCAAAGTGGCGTGAAGTGAAGAGTGGCGGTATCGCACTAAAGATGCAAAGTGGCATAAGAATGTCAGTACGTTGCGTAAAAATTGGCGCCTAGAAGCGTGATGTATTCAGTGCACTAGTAGGGCAACGGCGACGAGGGGCTGAACTCACGATGCTTCTTTCGATGATATTCGCTGCTGTGTAGAAGGTATTGTAGTTACCGACTGTGCATGTTCAAAGATGTGTAGAACGTCCCAATCCGACTTCAAGTATTTCTCGGCGGAAGAGTGCCATTCAGACTCGAGTAGCATTTTGCGCAACGAGGGCGCAAATGAGCGCGCAGGAGCAGTTTTTGCGTTGAATGGTGTTGGCAGAAAAAGCAGCGAGAGCGAGAACGACAACGAGAAAAGGAGTTCTCTTTGAGCGGGGATATGAAGCGGAAAAATCAGGTAGCAGGTGAGGTACTTGCGAACACATGAAGCACTCGTGTGTTGACAAGACGCATAATGTGTGGGAACAGAAGGCGCGCAGACTGAAGGTATGCCACTCCCTGACGTTGAGCACAAATATTGTGGGCCGGTGTATTGGGTCAAGGGTCAATAAGTTTGTTTGGTGGGTCCCGAAAATGGCATTTGCATGATTACGATGATGTCTGGAAGAGCTGAGCTGTGGTGGCTCGGAAGCTTCACGACACAAGCGCCAGTGGGGTGCAAAGTTGCACGATGTGTTCCTTCGATCAAGGCTTGTTCGCAGGGCGCTCCACGATGTATTTCGTGATGGAAGCGATAACACCCCCCGTTTTAGGCAGCATTTACTTTCTCTGGGAATACTCCATCTTTAGGATGTAAATATTGAAGTTCTCCATTTGGGAAGATTCTATAAATTTTAAAATCAGTAATTTTGAACTTTATGCTAAACACTGTTCTTTTTTTCGCTAAATATAGAAGATTATTACCTTCGCGCATTATAGCGGCTCCACCTGTAGGCATTTTTGTTCGCCCTTTCTACATATGGACATGGACAAAAATCCATCTTGTCCATTGTCCACGATTTTGGGGTCGCTCTTTGAGCGACCCCACGGAAGAGACACTTCGGAATCTTTCTACCAGTAAAGTAAACATGAATTAGTTTTAATTCTCTTCCCGGCGTAGTGCCAAAAACCCATGTCCAGCTACGTGTATGACACGTGTGTATGCGAGACACGTGTTGAACCGGCAGCCAATCAAAGCTCTCGTGTCCGAGCACCTCCGCAAGTGGCGCATGCGCGGCGTAGTTTCACAAGTCGATGCGTTTACTCGTAAGGAATGGTGGAGTGGGCGTATGATATACTGTAATGCATATCTCTGACACCAATCGCGGCGGCCTGCCCGAGTTTCGTCTGCCCGCCATATCTACGCTGCGTAAATGCTCCTTGTCACGGCAGAGCACAGCTTGCTCGTTCGTTCGAGCCGCCGTTTTGCCGACATGGCCCAACGATAGCACGAGCCATCGTTGTTCGAGTATATCTAAAAAGCGTATCTTCGCTAACGGAGCAGCGCCAACTCGGCTCAGCTTCGTTTACATGTTCGCGTTGACCGTCGAACAGCGGCCACGAAGCACGGCCCATGAAGCTGCCGCACGTGTCGCACAAGCATAGCATGTTCTCAGCCGCTCAAACAGTCCGGCACGGACGAATAAAGTGATCTACCTTCGCTAACATACAAATCACGATGCACCACAAATGTTACAAGGATATGCTTGTGCATGCTTTACTATTCCCATGTGCATGTACGTTTGAGTATGCAATGAATGACCATAAAACGATTCTTCTCCCACGTTCATTTTGTAGTACAAAGAAAAAAAGTTGCAGAGAAAAACGCTTTTGTATTTAGACGCAGAAACGGCTAGTACAGTCCAGGATGTTCGCAACTTGAACAAGCCAACAGGCAGTGCTGAATTGAGGAGGGACGGAGTAGGGCAGCGTGAAGAGGGGGGCCGGGGGGCGGGAGAGGTAGTGAACGATGCAAGTATAAAGTGTACCTGCTATAAAAAGAGGGATGCTGTGCTGTGCAACTACCACTGTCCGAGCGGAGCGTGGACGAGTTGAACACATGCTCTGACGAGACGCTCTCCAGATGCATGATGAAAACGATCCCGACGGGACAAGGCTAGCTCCTACGAGGTTCGTGTGATGAGAAACAAGGAAAGACAAGGGCTTGAATGGGCGGCAGGGAAACGCAGATTGTGCAGGCAGGCTATAGGCTCGGGAAGGCAGATGTGTCATCCACATCCGGCACGATATCTTGGTCATCTCTGCCATTAGCCCTCCGATGATCAAAGTCATCGTCATTGTGTGTGGTATAGCCACCACGATAAGCGCCACGACCGCCACGATGCGGGGCACCACCTCTTCCGGGTGCACCTCGTGCGCCGCGCATGCCGCGTGTTCCTCGTCCAGCACCTCGTCGATCCCTGTATCCGCGTCGATAGTCACCGCGCCTTCTGTCAGAAGGATCTGGTTTGAAGAACTTCTGAATCTCTGCATTTCTGGCAACGGCGGCTTGCGTGGAGTCCTTGATGGTCTTCGCCTGCTGTTGGGCCTTGACGGCCACGTCCCGCATGATGGAGTTGTCATCAGGGGCGTCGTTCTTCTTGAGAACACTCATTTTCTCAAAGCCGTCGACGCCGTCGTTCGGCTGGCGGAGGCCGCGGCTGTTGAGGGAGGCGAGACCGGATGACATGGCGGCTTTCTTCTCCAGATACTCTTCCAAAGTCAAGTCCCTCTGCTTGAGAGGCTTCTGATCGGGTTGGTCCTTGTCGGCGGGCGCTTGAGGGTCTGCAGCAAGCGCATCGTCGTGGTGTGGTGCGGAGGAGTCATCGTTCTGATTGACAGCGGCATCTTGCACATCAACAGCCGGTACGGCAACTTCATCAACGTGTGGCTTTGAAGAAGCGACGTTATCCGGGGTGAGCTCAGAAGCATCCTCCACGTCGTCCTGCAAGAGAGCGAACGAGTTCATGTCAAGACGAGCGGAGAGAAACGAAGACACAAGGGGGGGGGAAAGTGCAGCAAAGGGCGCGCGGTGGCGCGCGGGGGATTTTTTTTTTTGGGGGAGGTTGAGGGGGTGGGGAGGGGGGGATGGGGAGAGGGTGGTTTCGGAGGAGGCGAGTAAGGGCGCGTCGACGGCGGTGTGGGGGACTGTGCACGGCGGGCCGCACCGCAGGCGCGCGCGGTGATTTAGAGACAGCGCGCATCTCGACGCGCGACGGTGCGGCTGCGCCTGATCGGCCAGTGGCGCGCTGGCAAGTGGCGCGCACGCATTGCATGTGCTCCACCTACGGCGCTGCGGAATGGCGCACCTGGCGGTGCCGATTGTGGCCGCCAAATTTGACGGAAAGCTCCGAGCTGAAGGTCAACGTTGCATACAAAGCTTAGCGTTCTCCCTCAAAGCCGTGTCGCTTCTTCCTCAGTCCGCCGCCCTCCCGTTCAGCAGCTCCCGCCTCCCGCCATGTCCGTCGCGGCCTTTGTAGCAGCGCCGTTGCGCTCGCTATCTCCCCCCGTCAACAGCACAACCTCGCTGTGCAAGGCGCACCCGCGCATGAGCGCTTCTCCCGCCACCGCTTCTACAATCTCCCGAAGAGCGTTTTCAACGTTGCTTGCCATCGCCCCTTTTGCGCCCTTGTTGCCAGCGGCAGCGGCCGATATATCTGGCTTTGTCACTCCGCACCAGGATTTGCCCAAGGGTTTCACAATTCTCAGACCGAACGGGTGGAACGAGTTTGAGGCGTTGCAGGATAATTATGACATCAAGTGGCAGGACGTGATTCAACCGCTTGAATTCGTCACCGTCCTAACCTCACCCGTCGCAAAGGATAAGTCACTAACCGATCTGGGCACCGCCGAACAAGTGGGAACAAAACTAGCCACCGCCCGAAACGCCAAGCTCATTAACGCTGCTGAAAAGGACATCGACGGCATCCCAGCCTATTTGTTCGAAATCAAGCGCGAGAGTGCCCATCAATTGACCCTGCTTACCGTCAACAAACAGAAACTGTACTCCGTCAATGCGAGCTGCTCGGAAAGGCGTTGGAACAAGAGGGAAAAGCTTTTGAGAGGTGTAGTGGATTCATTTCGACCAAAGCTCTGATTGCTTGGCGCTATCGCACACCCTATCGCACTCTCTCTCTCTCTCGCTCTGTGCTTGCGCTAATTCTTAAAACTAAGCTTTCTTTTTTTTTTTTTTTTTTTTTTTCCCACCAGCTCACCGTGTTTACCTGCGTCGTACTTGACCAACGTGGGCGCTTTGACTTTTGATGTCTGCTCGTCAGTAAACGCACTTTTCTTTTCTGAACCATCTCTAGCCTATACTCCTCATTTTAACACGCTCATCGCTCATTCATTCATCAACGCAAAAAAGCGAAACACATGGAATGCGCGTCACAACCAATGGCATGATAAACGCAAGAAGAGCGCCACTTGTTCCAAATCGCATGTAGGCATCAGTCCGCAGGTGGTGCGCTGTCGTCTTAAGACTCGCGTATCACTTAGATCTCGGCTTTTGCAGGCGCGCTCTGCGTCGCAAGCTCCTCGAAATCTCGTTTCGCCTCTGCGTAAGTGATTCCAATACCAGTACCAGTACCCACTCCAATGATCATCGATCGAATGCCCACACCGCCTGCAGCACACCCGAATTGCGGCGCCAACAATCACGCACGCATTCCGCGCGCACGGTTCATGCGCAAGCATTGAAAACGGGTTAGATGACGAAAAACGACACAGGAATGCGGCGACAATGGTGAGAAACGGTACGTACGAAACATCAAGGCGGCGACTACACCGCCGGCGATCGCGCCGTAAGCCATCCGTTTGATGCCCTTTTCGAGGGCGGTGTCCCACTTTTCGGCTACTTTGAGTTCGCTGGATGACATGGTGGAGGCAAATCAGACGGGGGACTGGTCGGAAAAGCGGTGAGGGCTGTGACTGGGAGCGGGCCGATTGGTTCTGTTCTTGAGGTGGTCTCGTGGGCGACTGCCAACGTTGAGCGTGGTTGATGCAGTAGCGCCGAGCTTGGTGCAGCGTGGGTTTTTTAGATTCAGATTTCAGCAAAGATTTTTAGTTGTTAGATTTTTTTTGGAGGTTGTGCTTCTCTCAGTTTTGACTTGGAGTGAGAAACACGTGCTCTTTTGTTCGTTTGGTATGCAAAAGTTTTGTGAGTTTGTAGACAAGGCAAGTACAGTATTGTGCGTTATTTAGTGGCGGTTTGGGTGTGGTTTGTGGCGCCAAGACGCAAAAAAAAAGGGACTGTGTTACAAGTAAAGGGAACACACGGTGGATGCAAGTTGTGGTTGTATCCTAGGCGGCGATTCGTTCCGCCAATGTAGTAGTACGCTGGAACAGCAGAAGAAGAACACAAACAAGATGTCTCACAAGTGTTCACATGTGGGCGCTGCTGACGAAGAGCAAATGAGAAGCGATGCTGAGATGATAGGTTTGGATTTTTTATTTTTGGCTAAATGTTTTGTTCAGCTCGCACTGTGCCAGCGGAGCAGATCGGAGATGGAAGGCGAGCGTGGGGGCGGCGCAAGCAGCGGCACAACAAGAAACAGCAAACGGCGAATGGCGTGTTCAAACGAAAGCGATGAGTTTGACAGCATCATCAACCTGGAGAGCGGGTTCGAACACGAGGGAAGAAGAGATGCGCAACAAGGCGGGGCGCAAGCCGGATACAACGAAGGGCGGCAACTAGGATGGACAAGCAGCGTAGCACTAACCGCAGAAGTAGAGTTTTACCACGGCGGCAGCGCAGCCATTCTAGCGCTGTGGCGCTCCTTTCCGCAAGCGGTGAAGCCAAAAGCGGTGTCAGAGGCGCGCACAATCGTGCAGCTATGCGAGAGCACAATGCTGGGCGTGCGCGGAAACGACGACAGTATGGACATGGAGAAGATTGTAGGCGAGGTTAAGAAGGCGTTCAAAGTGATGATGGCGGTGCAGGGGCTGATTGGGGTGCGTTTTGAGAGCGGGGCGCAATCGCGACTGGCGGATTTGAGCTTTTGAACAGGCGTTAACGTCGCCTTCTTCGGCGCGTTATGGTGCGGGTGGGGCGTGGTGCACGGGCGGCTCGCGTCGAGGCCAATTTGCGAATTGTGACGTCGTCGTCATCGCTATCATCGGACGGGGAGTGGGTTGAAGTGGGGGTTGGGTTGTGATCGCTGTCGCTTTGCATGGGAGAGCGGATGAGGTTTGACTTTGCATTGTGCAGTTGTTCGACGTGGCGTTCTCGACGTGCGTCGCGAAGCTGCAAGCGGTGCAGATCGAGTCGGGCGTGGTGAACGGCGTCCTTGGCGGTGGCGGCGGTGGCGGTGACGGAGACGAGATGCTGCTCCTTGTGCAAGTCGCAAGCGCGAATGACGTGGGAGAGCAGGCGGTGGGCGGCGGGCAGGGGCGGCAGGCGGCCGCGCATGGCGCGCCAGAAGAGGGCGCGCGTGAGGTGCGGCGGCGGCGTGTGGGCGCGGCCCGGCGGCGCGCGCGCGCTGGCCACCATGTCGAGCAGCAGCGCCCTGCGGAGCGCGTTCTCATTGCGCGGGGCGGGCGCGCTGAGCGGGTCGCGCGCGAACGCGGGCGGCGCGGGCTCGTACAGCCGGCAGTGGCACACCGGCAGCGACGTGAACGGACACGCCAGATGGAACGGCTGCATATGGGGGGGGGCGGGGACGGGGGGCGGGGTGCCGGTGCGGGTGCCGGTGCGGGCAGAAGGGCGAAGGGGGCGGGGGGCCGGGGGGACGGGCGCGGCGCGGCGTGGGAGTCGGTAACCGGTAGCCGCGGCGTGGGCATCGGTAACCGGTAGCCGCGGCGTGGGCGTCGGTAACCGGTAGCCCGCGGCTAGCAGGCGCGGCTACACGCACGGCCGGCCGGCTGCAGCGCACGCGCCGTCACAAGAGCGCTTTCGGCGCGCAACTCTCGAGAGCGCGTTCAACGCGCCACACACCGCTACACCTGGAATCGACCGCCGCGATTTCTCGCACTCCACCAAAACTTGTATTTCCAACGCCAATCACCCTTCTTTTCACACACACACAGGTAACGCACGTCGCATGGCGCACGCCCTCTCGCTGCGCCCCCACCCCCCCCCTCCACCGCATGTGCGTGCCCCACGCTATCTGTCTCCGTCTCCCAACCCCCCCACCGCCCGCGCGCGCGCACTCTCAAAACTTGCCCTTCTTCCTCGAGCGCGCCCTTTTCCACATATAAAAGCCCCGCCCTCCTCCCGCGACAATTTCTCTGTATCTTCCCCCTCCCCCCCCACCCCCAACACCCCCCCCCCCCCCCCCCCATCCCTCAACATCCCCCAATCATGGCAGCTTCCAACACCGCTGCCGCTGCTGCCTCGTCCTCTAAACGCCGTTCCCACTCCACCGCCGCCGCCAAACGCACTCGCTCCCCGGCGCGAGCCGCCCCAAAGCTCAACATCGCCGACATTCCGCCCGAATCCGCAACCACCTCCGCCGCCGTGGACGCGCTTCGCCGTGTCGTCGAGAGCCAGTCCGCCTCCCGCTTTCGCGAAAAGTGGGGCTTCGACATCCGCACAGCCGAGCCCGTCCAAGACTCCAACTGGCAATGGCAGTCACCGCCGCACGCCGACTGACCGTCTCCGCCACCGCACCACCATCAGCCACCATCAGCCACCATCAGCCCCCACCCACCTAATCGCCCCTTGCGTGCGCATTCTCACTAATTGTTGCTTCACATGCTTTACTACCTGCACCCGCTCAACGCGCTTCATTTGGCGTGCACGCTCAGTAAAAGCAAATCTCTATTTCTTGTTGCCCAACGCGTCTCACACTCCTTAATAAGCGACCAGCTGCGCCGTCACCCTGCCGTTACGCAACACATCCCATATCAAACTTTGCATTCTCCATTCGCGCCTCTTTCGAATTTACAAAAATTTGGATGCACTTCCCCACCCCATCACCACTTTCATCGCCTGCAACATCTGTACGCGCCAAAATCCCTCCGTCTTGGACGCCATTGCTTTCGGCACCCCGCTGACCACCACGCTAACCTCCGTCTTCCCATCCTCCTCATCAATTCCAATCGTCGCTACACCCGCGTCAGCGCCCTCTCCCCAACACCCCAGCTTCCATTCCATCTCGATTTTCTTCGCTTCTTCGAGACGCTTGTATCGCCCTGTAACCTCTCCGTTCATCAGTCTCACGTTCCCCCCTACAGTACCCTCCGAAACCGCCTTCGCACGCGTGATGGCCTCCAGTCGTCGTGCATCTGTCAACGCCAGGTACATGTCCATGCCCGAGCACGTGAACACGTCTTTCAAAATCAGCTCTGACACGTTGGACTCCTTCGTCACTGCCGCCTTTTGGTTCATACCGCTGCGCAAGTAGTCCGTCACCTTGGTGTCACATTCCTTCTTGTTGCTTGCTTTCTGCAGTCCATCCACCTGTTGACCCGCGCCGGCATGCATTTCTGTAATGAAAACGCCGCACTCTTTCTTGATCAGCGGCGTCACGTTCCGAACGAAGCATTCCTTGGCGCCGCCATCCTTTTGCGGCGCCTTGTCGTCAATGCTAACCACAATATGCGGCTCCTCATCAAAAAGCTCAAACCTGAACTCGCCGAGCGTGCGCTGTTCCTCCTCGCCATGCAAAGTAGTCCATTTGCCGACCACCTTAAGGTCATACAGCACCTTTAGCACGCCCTTTCTGTTGTAGAGAGTGGCGTCACCGTCCACAGTGTCCACGCTCTTCACAGCCACTGTAGTGCCATTATAGCTGCACACACAGCTTTCAGGCGTGATCAGTTGCTTGATCCGCTGCTGCGCCCAGTTTGTGACATCCTTGTCCTCCCAATGCCAGCTGTTCACATTGCGCCCATCCTGGCGTTCACGAACCACCCACCGAGGGTCTCCTTCTCCACGCAGTGCCATTTCGTTTCGCTTTCTCACACCCGACCTTGCGCTCCGCCACTCAACTTGTGCGCTGCTAGCTAGAAAGCAGGTGCCCCTTGCTCACGACCAACCGCACAGATTATGTGCTGTTCCACAGTGCGCGTGCAACAGCGCGCCGCCTTCGCTTCGCTTCGCTCCGTCCGCACTTTCGCCGAATGCCGTCGTCACAGCGCTGCGTCGCGTCGCCACTGCGTGACAACTGCCCGTTCTCATGGTTCTAGATACATCCACGCCACGTGTCCGTACTGTACTTGATCACCGATTGTCTTCGACAAAAAGAATTGTTAGCCGCCATGCGCTGGCCATGTGTCCTTCTGGAACCACATAGATCCGCGCCACAATGATCCTCCAACTCCGACGCCCCCTTCGTTCGTACCCAACTTCAGATAGCGATCGCTAACCCCTTCCAATCCCGCCAAACTTGCGCCGTCTTCCCCGACCGCCCCCCGTGCTCCGTTCCTTTACATACGCGTCGAACCACGCAATTCCCCAACCCCCCTTGTATGCGTCAAACCATGAGGTGCGTTCATCACAGCTGTTTAATCGCCGCCGCCTCTCGAGCGCCTTTCGAACGAACCGCTTCTCGTCCTCGTCATCGCCATCCAAAATCTCACGATTGCTAACCATTGCCAACCTTTCTCACCCATGCGCCGCTCGTGTGACATGCTCTATATCGTCTCATCCACAGTGCGTCAAAGCTCCTCACTCCGGAGTTTCTGTGGGCCCAGCGAAAGGATCTGATCTATCTCACCATTAACGTTCCAAACATCAAGAAGGCACAGTCAACAGTCAACATCACCGATGATGGACGCATTTACTTCAAAGGACCCGGCGGCGCAGTCGGTCACGAGGCCGAGTACGTTCTGGACATCACCCTGTTCAAACCCATCAAAGCCGCCCAATCACAGCACAAGATAACCCCGCGTCTTGTCTCCTTCAAGATCGCAAAGGCCGCACCGGGGCCTTATTGGGAACGGCTGCTCAAGGCAGAGGGCCGCAACGTTCACTGCAAGATTGACTGGGACAACTGGAAGGATGAAGACGAGGATGAAGATGAGTATAACTTTGGCACTCAGTTTGGAGACAGTAAAGACCTGCAAGACATGGACTTTGGCTCGGGCGGCTCCACATCAGATGAGGAAGAAGAGGTAGACGCCACCGTCGACGCTTCGAACAAGTAAACAAGCATAGCACACATAACTGTCGCTAGACTGCACCTTTCCGACTATCTGTGCGTTGTATGCTATCCGCTCATGTCACGTTTTCTTCCGCGAGCACGCACTTCCTCTAACCGCTTCAAAACCGCCGGTCGTCTCAGCTCCTCCGCGTAGGCCACCAAGAAAGCTTCGTTCAAGGGTTGTGCCTTTTCTGAGTGCGCTGATACCACCGCTCTTTCCAGCACGTACAAATCCACTGCCAGGTCTTCCTCTGTTCCGTTTCCACCGCTCAATCCGAAATCAATAATGCAAACTTTGCCGTCGTGAACGAGGATGTTCCCCGTCGTTAAATCTCCGTGTACAATGTCGCATTTGTGCATCTTTGCAACTGCGCGTCCTGCTTTCCGCATCACTTCGTCGCCGCCCTGCTGATTCTCCTGCAACAACTCTTTTAGCGTTAAACCTGGCACGCATTCCATGATCAATAAACCGCTCTTCACATTCACGCTGTACACTGCTGGCACGCGTATACCTTCCTTGCGTAGTCGCAGTAGAACTCGTGCTTCTTGTTGAAGCCTTCGCGATGTCAGTTTGGCGTCTAATTCTGGGTGTCGATAACGTTTCGGAAGCCGTTGCTTCTGAATTGCCTTTCGCCCCAAGAAGTTTATCACTGATACAACAGCTTCAGCTCCTCTTGATATTTCCCTCTCCTTCACCTCAGTAGGCCGCGGTTCATTGTCCATGTGCGGTTTCTTTGACGGTAACTGTTGATCTCGCTTCTCGTCGGCTGGTCTCTTTCGAGGTAAAGAGGAAGCAGTATCAGCTGCTGCACTGTCTGAGACGGTGATTTCTTCCATCACTGAAGCTCCGCCATGCGGATGGCCGGCTTAGACGCTGCTTTGAAGTGGGCGCTATTTACGTATTCGCGCTCAGAGCGAAGGCAAATCGCTAAAACCCTGGCGTGAGTACAAAGTAGCCGAGCACTTCTTGCGTGACAACCACGGTCCGTCTTGTCCATCTACGATGAGCCGATGAGAGATATCTTACATCAATTTTGTCAACAAACAAAAAACCCCTATGTGTTTTGCATTAAAATTCCGTAAGTACCGTTTATAACACTTGTGACGGAGGAGGCAGCAGAATTGATCTCCCTTTGCATCAAACAAGTATGAGACCATACAATGTGGTCTCACCGTGATGCTGACTCGATCGCATGACCCAAACACGAAACATACTCAACCAATCTGCGAAGCATCGACCAATACTTTTCCCTATAACTGAACGGCGAGATACATTTCTTTGCATCCAAGTCGAATTGCGTCTTATCAAATATGGAGAAGCCAGCATTTGTGTGTAGTATCCCGAGGGGAAGACCGTGGACCCCATCTTTGAACTGTCACAAATGCAATGGTTTTTATGGCAAGCATATCGTTCTTCCAACGAAATTGAAGAAACGCGCTTTGCTGTTCATGTGCGAGAGCTCTACTGATTCCAGTCAGGAGCAAGAAGCAGCTCAGCCGCGTTATACGAAAGAAGTTTCACTAGAGGTGAAAGAGCTGAAGAGTGTGTTAAAGAAATGTTCAATCTATCTAATCGGACCCATGGGGAGCGGAAAGAGCGTTATAGGAAAATATATGGCGAGTGAGCTAGGTTTTTGCTTTCTAGACACGGATGAACTTATTGAAGCCGCCGCAAAGCGCTCCATACCCGAAATCTTTGAAACGGATGGCGAAGAAGCTTTTCGTGACCTGGAGTCTGCAGTTTTGGATCAACTTGCAGCGTTTATTGGCTGCTGCGTCGCCACTGGGGGAGGAGCAGTTTTGCGAAAGTCGAATTGGGGAAAGTTGCGTTGTGGAATCGTCGTCTACCTAGAGACGCCTGTGGACGTGTTAAGAGATCGGTTACAAGGGGACACTACCCGGCCTCTATTGAAAAATGCAGATGGTGAAACGTTGCGAGAGCGCATCCGAGACATTCTCGAGGAGAGACGTCACTTGTACATGCAAGCGGATCTGACCGTTCATATAGAGAAAAGCATGCCAGTTGACGACGCTGGGAAGGAGGTGATTCGAAAGCTTACCAACTTTATCAAGGCGAACCCACCTCGGTCATCCAAGTTGTACCCAGGAAATCTACCAAAACGAGGGGCTTGACGGACAACCTGTGGAGAAACTGTCACACCTACGGTTGCTTCCGCCAGGAGGACGGCAATTTACGCCTACGGCAATATTAACAAGCATCCGCGACTATGTGCACTGACGTAGAGCTGATGTGCTGAAGATCAGGTTTCTAGTATAGGAGATGGTCAGGAAAGGTCCTTCTCCATTATAAAACTTAGAAGACATCATGAGTGGACTCGTTCGCAAGCAAAGACGCATCGCAGGTAAACCTCGTGGGTCCTTATGTCTCGAAGGTAGCTGAGCGCAAAAAAAAAAGCTGAGATCATTTATCAGCATCAGCATGAGAGATCATCGCGTGCAAAAACGTCGCGATACGTAGCGTAAGAGTCAATGGTCTCAAGGCAACAGTTCCAATTTGAACTTGCACTTCACGCAGAACGATTACGCCATTGTCGCGAGGAGCAAGAACTGTGTTTCCAAAGTCGCGCTGGTGGGCAATGACATGCCCTGCGGTTAGTGACCATGGCTATCATCTCCTGGAGCCTTCTTCACAAAAGGCTTGGCGAACCGCTTGTTGACAGTGTTAAGATAGTCCTCATCTATATATTGCACGAAGCAGGCGGTGGTTAGAAACAGTACTGAAGCTGGGGGACATCTCAATGCGTTGGGCACTCGAAATCGCATTGGCTTTCCTTTCGCTGCTTACCTTCGAGCCGGAAGAGATATGCGCTAGCTAGGAGCACGCTAGTGAAACCGATCGCAAATCTAAGTAGTCAACAGTCAAGTTCATCGATGCGGTTGGTGGACCGTTAGTACAAGTTGCTTCAGCTATGCTGAGTGCAGTCATGCTCGCTCGAACTTTCAACGTACGGATACAAGTGGCGACCGCGGAGGTTCTTCGACAAGGTTTTAAGCGCCGTTGCTTCCGCCATTTTGTGTCCGATGATCGATCCTTCCTGGAGACGGATAAGAACAGATTTGGTGGAGTGGCAATGGGGATGCTGACGTCTCTTGCCTGTCCAGCATTTCACGACAACAAGAATTGTGTAGCTCAGAAACGGCCCATCTCGCACTTTACAGAATAATACGTGCCGTAAGCCTGAATTTTTAAAATAAAACAAAAACTTTTGTGATGATTTTGTTCGTCGAATTTTGCGATCCGGCTCACACGGGAAGCAGATCCTTTTCCGCGCGCTCGGTCGCTCGTGGACTCTCTCTCACTGGTCTGGAGACCAACCGCCCCGCACTTGAAGCTCTTCTACGGAATACGTTCGCGCAAGATTACAAAGGGTAAAGGCACCAACAACGCATCTCTGCTGCCCCTCTCACTTAAGAACGGAGTGCGTTCTATACTACAGTAGCACTTGTTTGCTTCTTTGATAGACCATATCGACGACCAACGAGCAGCACAATCCAGTGTCAGCGTCACGACCCTTCAAGCCCTGAAACTGTATCGGGTCAGTAAGTCTTCCCTTTTTTAATTTGGTTTAGAAGCGGTTTCCGCGACGGCACTCCATGGCGGAAAACGAGGATGCAAGAGCGGCTGAGCAAATCGAATCGAATGGCAATCACGAGAAAACTCTTGAAGCTCCGCCCGCAAACGAAGCCGAACCAATGAACCAAAACGGAGGAGAGGACAAAGATGAGAAAACGGAACCCTCCGCCGAGCTGGACGAAGTCAAGGACGAAGACAAGCCAGGCACAGATCTTGACACAGTACGTTTCTCAAAGCATGCTTTCAGGTATCACTCTGTGAGTAACGAGTAACACCCGACAAACAACTGACCATCTGTACACGACACTGTTTGTTCAACTTAGGAGCTAGAAGCCATGAAAAAACGGCTTCTTGAAATGGAGCAAGAATCGTTCCCTGTCAATGCGGAGAACAACGCCGACCCTAATAGTGAAGGCGGACCTACCGCTCAGTCTGCCCCGAAGAATGCGGCCACAGCCAGAGCCGCAGATGTCAACCAGCCCCGAAGCCCCATAGGTGGAGACGATGCTGTAGCCGACGCCGATGCCAGATCCATATACGTCGGAAATGTAAGTTGCATTCCTTTCTTCCAGCGTAGGCTGTTTCTTTGCGAAGGTGCTAACGAAGAACACGTTTACCATAATGTTGAAATACATGAGACAGGTTGATTACAGTGCGACAGTGGAAGAGCTTAGCAAGTATTTTGAAGAATGTGGAACCATCAATAGAGTAACTATTATAACTCATAAGCCAACAGGGACACCCAAGGGCTACGCTTATGTCGAATTCAAGGACCAGCATGCCGTTCAAAACGCTCTTATCCTGAACGAAGCCATGTTCAAAGGGCGTCAACTCAAGATCACGGCGAAACGCACTAATCTGCCGGGAATGACAAGAGGAAGAGGAAGGGGGCGGTTCTTCCGTGGGGGAAGATCAGCCTACCATTATGGGCGCCGGCCAAGAGGACGCCCACGTGGGCGATGGGTCCCGTACTGACCACAAATTAAGGTGAGAACTGGTTCCCTTTTCCGTTGCAAAGTAGTCTATTGGTGAGGAACATTCATAACGAAGCTCTAAACAAAAGTCACACATGAAAAGCCTGTGGCGACTCAACATGCCTCACAATTTCTCTTCAGCTATAGGAACACATGTACTTTGCGTGCTATTCGGTCATCGTGAATGCACATCATGTGACTGAAAGTGTCACAGGCAAGCGCGAGCGATCTTTGAACGTTGTTCTTCCCAGTGAACATGCTGAAGTACACTGCTTTGGAGAGACTGGGAATAAGTGAGAGACTAGCGTTTGGCATCCGCACAAAGCTGGTGTGTGAGAATCACAAGAAATTCTGTGAATGAAGAAACCTACGACTTCGTCGTTGACTGGACAGTTGCGGGCCGGACTCTGATGTGGTATTTCATCATGGCAGATAGTTGTTCCGTGTTATGAGAGGGGAAGTTTGACGGAGTAGAAAACGTGTCTTGTCGTGTTTGCCCAGTGTGTAACGCAGACTTTGTAATATCTACCCTGCACGCGTATTCGACTCTTCAAGCAGCCTAGCGGCAACCGCAAATATCTTGACAACAAGGGTCAATGATCACGTTCTCAACAGAAGACAATACTCATGTTAGGATGTATCTCTGCGCTCTGATTCGATCGACAACAGACGCGCTGGGAATCCGTCTAGACCTGAGTTAAGAAATAGAAATGAGCCAATGCTTGTTACACATGCGAGACAGGAATAGAGAAGTATACAACTCTGTCTCCCTTGTGAGTGATTCTGCTCAGAGAAGAGTTTATGGAACTAATCGGTAGGGGTTAGGGGTAAGATTGCTAACCTTGTTGTCCTATGCGGAGATTCGCGTCTCGTTTTCGGCGAGCAGTCCAAGTCAAGGTGATTCCCTTCAGCCTCCCATCCCCAAGTAGTCTTCTAACTCTCCTCAAGAGTCTCCTATTCTCCACCGGAAGTTGAGCTTGAAGTTGTACGAAATCGTAGCTACAACCGCAAGTTATCAGTACGTAGTTCGTACTACGAACACCAAACTCTTCTCTGCACAGGGACAGAGCGATACTCGGCTCTGAGGTTACCGGGGATACTGGGCTACAAAGAGTTCCTTAAGGGATAACCCCGTCTTCTTTTTTGCGCGATCTTGTTCGGGTTTTTGTCGTGTGTGGTGGTTGAAATACGTGTACCAGCTGCGACTATCATCAGTTCACACCGGACATGTGGCCTAGTCGTTTTGACCATGACAACGTGCAAGAACGATGGAGGTGCTTGGGTAGAGGATACCAAAGGCCACGTAGTGAACTGCGGCGCTACGCCAGTTTCGAAAACGGCGCTTAGTTCGGTCACAATTTGGAGGGAAACCACAACACCCAAAACCTGCCGAATCCACTGCCCGGACCTAGTAGTGGCGTCCCAAGTGTGACCTACACCACCCTCTACAAGCATATCTCAGTGGTACTTTCAGCGTTCATCCGTAAAACCATCACTGCTCTCCCTCGCCTCTCGCTCATCGAAGCAGCACTTAACGCGTTAACGCTCAAGCTTGGTCCTTTCACTGAACAGCGAAGCCTGCAGCCAACATCTCATTTGCTGAAATGACCTCAACAGCTCCTTCGACTGATGTTGAGCGCGTGCCAGATAAGCCTCAAGAAGCCCAACAGAACCTCAGTTCCATTCAAGCGGCAAAACCTCCGGAGCAAGGATATAATCCTACCCGAACACCAAGCGCACCCTGTTTAAACAATTCTTCCTGCACACAAACTCCTGCACTCTCTGCAAAGCCTTTTGAAAATGGTAAACCGATCGAAGAAAGTTTAGCCAGTACCATCGAGAAGCCTGCACCTCACACTCAAAGCGCCCAACAGCAGCAACCCTCAGTTCCTCCAACAAAAACAAACACAAAACCTACAGAGAAGCCGATTGTTCCACCCGTTGGCAGTCGCATAGAAGTTCTCTGGAAGATTGACTACGGCGCTGATGCAGATGACAAAATGGAAGTCGATACTGCCACTGAAGAAAACACAGTCACCAGATGGTGGGGTGCCACAGTTCAGGATCGCCTCAAAGAGGCTCTCGGCTCACGCCGACCAGACCAAGCAGAACGTCAATTGCATGTGTTACTGTATGATGCATACCAAGAATTTGCTGAGGATACAGCCACTGTTGCGTTTATTTCGGCTGATACTTTAGTGGATCTTTCGCAACTTGAAGACGTCAACAAAGGTGAACTCCAGTGGAGATTCGAAGACTCTGCACAGAAGCAAACTGATTCGGCACAAGACGAAAAATCGCAACTCGTCTCTCTTGAAGAATATGCAGCCGATCTTTCTGCTGCAGTGCAAGACGCCGGCTTGACCGAAGAGACTGATTTGCAAATTCTGAGCACATTACCCTTACATGTGCAGTCACGATTTGCAACTGGTTACCGTCGCTTCGCAGACACCTTGAAGAATTCCCTAGACAAGTTCCTGCAAGAAAAGCCAGAGGATTACGTTGTAACAAAGGCTGATGTGCAAAAGGTGTTCGCCAGTATCTACTCACATCCACCGTAATACATAAACAACGTGTTTACTTCACATACTTGCGCAGAATATAGGCCACACCCACCAAGAATAGTGGCAGTAACCATTTGGCTAGTGCCGACACTACCCCTCCTTTTTGTGCTTCTGCGCTCTCTCCTCGTTCACGTGCTTCCTGCTCGGCTAACGCAACTTCTTCTGGTGTCGGATCGCGCAGTTCCCCAATTTGAAGCTCCGCCAACTGAGCTCGTGCATCTGATGAATGTCCTACATCCTCAAATTCGCGCGTGGCATCTCTTCCAGATGAGTCAAGTAAGATGTCATCCCCACCGGGATGCTCCAGGAGAAAGGAGGTGACGTCATAAACGTTTGAATCGATAACCATCCAACATGAAGAACTTGACGTGTGACGTGCCACCTATGACATTACGTGATGTTTGTTGATTCTTGAGTTGTTAGATACAAGAATTAGGTTCATCTTAAGAATCATTTCAGTAAAGAACTGCTTACCTCAACCATTGGATACGCCTTTGAGCCTGGCATAGTGGGTTTAGTTCGTGCTTACAATGCTTGTAGAAACAGGGCCTGTGATGATGAGGAGCGTCTGCTTCGGATTGTGCTGTCAGTATATGGAATGGTGACGACGATAACTATTCTGATTGGAGCCTTCACAATACGCAACGATTGACACAGACTATGTGATCTGTTGACAAGAACGAGGAGAAGTTCTTTAAAGCAAGTTTCCGATTGTCGTTGGCGACCGAGCGTCGGTACTTAACCGAGCACTCGTGAAGGAGAACATTACCATTTGTTACTGTCCCAGCCATTTTCGAAATCAATCCACGAATTTTATTGGTCAGCCATTTCTATACCCCAGTTCAACTCTAGACCGACACCGTCGCGAACAGCGAATCCTGTTGGAGTTCGCTAGTTTACTTGGTACGAACAGCGAATCCTGTTGGAGTTCGCTACTTGGTACGAACATTGTTCAGTGAACAAGTACCTCCAGCTTTGCAAAGTCTGCACCAACTATCTGGTCAAAGATGTCGTTACACCCCTTTCCGCTTATCCCCAGAACCTTTCACTTGATGCCAGACAATTTCGCAAGGCATTGATCTGGGAGTGTGGTTGTAGATCAGCCCTTACCATTGGTACCGCCACGTGACCAGGCCAAGATATTCTACAATGATATTGTATGTTGTTTCCTACTGCTTTAGGGATCTTCATTGACTCATAACTCGACTTGTTTGGTGCTTCCTCAACACTAATTCCGGAGTGCTCTTACTTGCAGATATTTCATATGTACCCTATTATCTGACGCTAACAACGAGATATGTACAAGATCAGCCGTTAAATTAAGTGCTTTTGTGTTACAGCCTGAAAGTGTCACATAGACGTGCGTTATGAATAAGCGACCTATATTGCAAGGGAGCTCCAAGCATATACTCGGAAACGCTTACTAGATAGTGCAGATATCCAAAGCAAGTCCATGCGTCGGATCCAATGCATCAGTACTAGGTTTACCGTGGGGGATGCAATATAGGTCCACGATATCTCGCAATCTGCAGCTTCTTAATCTTTCGCGCAATAGATTTTGCGCGCCACTCCGGAGCCTCTTCTACACTCACATACACTCTTCCTTTCTTAAAACCAGGGCGCGGTTTCGCGCGACAAAACCTTGCGATCCCGTTCGATAGCGCAAAAAGAGTGTGATCGCGACCGCACCCAACATCCATCCCTGGCCACATTTTTGTGCCTCGTTGTCTAACCAGAATGTGTCCTGTTTCGACATATTCACCATCATTCACTTTGGCTCCTAGCCTTCTTCCTGCAGAATCACGTCCATTGTTGCTTGAGCCTTTTGCCTTTTTTGAGGCGAACCGAATGAATGATGTTTGTGAGGAGACGTTCGCAGTAATCCGACGAAACGATGCCATCAAACATTGCATCTTGTTGGAAGGTGGATAATGCCTCAGCCTTGGCGCCGCGACCGTGCTATGACCACAGAGTTGAATTGCCGGGTTATATACTTCTATCGCGATCGATATTTTATAGACGGGTCTCAGGAACCTCTCGAATCGCGGTGTCCGATCTGGATGCAAGGTGCAGAGACTCGGTAGCTAAAATGGTGGTTCCCAAGAATGCGAGCGTAGATAGCTGCTTGGCAGCTGCTGCTACGAGAGCAAATGAAACGCAATGCGGTCGAAAGCGTACCAAGGGTACGTGTAGATGAATCATCTATCTACGCTCTAATAGATTTTACAAGGGTACAGTATTAATTCATTTGATGTGGCCACAAAAAATACTTGCGGTTTTTTTGGAGCTATTTGATCCCGACGACGACCAAGTGTGGTTGAGTTGATCGGCAGAGATTTCACGTTGAAGGGCGTTAGTCACTCTCTCTCCGTCTGCACGTCGCTGTTCTTCTTCACACTTCGATATCCTGTGAACAGTGGGCAAGCGAATTCACGCAGTGTTGTACATTCAACACTGCTCCATAGTACTGAGATTGCATCAACTTGTTTGGTGGTTTCATGGTTCTTTATCTCCTCTCCGAGTCCGCCTTGGGCTATGCCCTCTTCGAAGTCTCCAAGAATGACGTGATTGCCGCCCAAGAAGAAAGCATGCAGACCGCAATCACCGAGTACAGCAGATTTGCGAGAATGGTCAAACTTTCGGCATTTGCTCCCTTTCTTACTGCACAGCATGCACTGGAGAATGCCAGCATGATTTCTGAAGGCGCGGTATCAGATTTCCTGAAGAACTTCATGGAAACAAATCTCCCGCTCTCAAAGAAAAAGAACACCCAGCTTGGAATACATCGTGACCCGAAATTGAAGAGTGCGCTAGCGGATGCCTTAGGGTCTGCTGTTACCGTCACCTCCGATGAACAATCCGACGAACTGCTCCGCGGCGTTCGCATGCATCTTAGCCGGTTTATTAGTGGACTTAAGGCCACGGACACTGTCAAAGCACAGTTGGGTCTTGCACATTCGTATTCACGATCGAAAGTTAAGTTCAACGTGCATAAGGCCGACAACATGATCATTCAGTCTATTGCCTTGCTGGATCAGCTTGATAAGGATATCAACACCTTTGCGATGCGAGTACGTGAATGGTATTCTTGGCATTTTCCGGAGCTTGTCAAAGTGGTACCAGACAATATTCAGTACGCCCGTGCCGTTGGAATCGTACGGGATAAATCAAAACTAACAGAGGAGTCCTTACCCGAGCTCAATAAGGTACTCATGAACGAAGACCAGACAAGAGATGTCCTGGATGCTGCGCGATTATCAATGGGAACAGATATATCAGAGGTAGATCTTGTGAATATTGATCTTTTCGCGTCAAGAGTGGTTCAACTCGCAGAATACCGTGCCAGCCTACACAACTACCTGAGGTCCAAGATGTCCGTGGTCGCACCCAATCTTGCCGCTTTGATTGGAGAACAAGTGGGCGCGAGATTGATTTCGCACGCGGGCTCTCTCACATCTCTGGCGAAGTATCCGGCTTCCACAGTCCAAATTCTTGGAGCCGAGAAGGCGCTTTTCCGGGCGCTAAAGACGAAGGGCAAGACCCCGAAGTACGGTTTGCTCTATCATTCTACTTATATAGGAAAGGCAAAGCTGAAGAACAAGGGTCGCATATCCCGATACTTAGCAAATAAGTGTTCAATTGCTTCCAGAATGGATTGCTTTGCGGAGGTTACGACAGACGTCTTCGGTCGAAAGCTTCGTGAACAAGTTGAAGAAAGACTGAGGTTTTACGAAAGCGGGAAGGCGCCCAGGAAAAACATTGACGTAATGCACGAAGCTGTGCAAGAAGCGCAAGCTGAAAAAGATGATATGGATGAAACGGAAATGAAACTGGAGTCAAAGGAGGAGTCCGAACCTGAAAAGGTTGAAGAAGATAGTGATGTAGAAATGAAGACGCCAGACGATAAACCGAAAAAGAAGAAAAAGAAGGATAAATCTTCTTCGAAGAAAGAAAAAGAAACATCTTCATCCAAGAAAGAAAAGTCTTCGTCAAAGAAAGATAGATCAAGCAAGAAGGAAAAGAAGCGTAAGCGGGAATCGTCTGGCGACAAGGACGGGAAGAAGAAAAAGAAGAAAGCCGACTCCTAATGTCATAACATGTAAAGCCATCCCTGCATAAGCTTCCTCTGCAAACAGTCACTCGCTTTTACGTTCTTGTTTCATTGCTTTCAGTGTAGGTGTCGCGACCTATTCTGGTGCCCTATGTAGCAAAAGCATCCCTTGCAAAACTTCTGCTTTCCTGCAACACATATCTAGTGCTTCTCGCACCATGGAATCCAGTTCTAGTTAGGAAACTTTCAACATCTTGAATGAGTTTACAATATTCTAATCGAAGAGCTGCTTCGTTGCGACTGATGGAATGCCTGCTGGGCATACTTTGCAAATGGCCTTCAGAGCTCAAATGAGGTAGGCCACCCGCTAGGCCAGCCATTGCCGATTCCGTCAATTGCAGAAATGGCAGGTTGCCGTCCATCAAAAAGTATTGTTCCTCTTGTTTTGGAAAACAAGGTATCATTGACCAAGATTTTGCCGGTTTCAATAGAGTGAGTTTGGCCAACTGAGGAGTTCTGAACAACTGACTAAGCAATGAAGATCGGCAGTTACCCTCCATTTCATGTCTTGTCGCCCATACGCTTAGCGAGGCGTTTCGCTTGCCGCTTAAACCTGTCCTTGTTCGCGCGGAAAGCAATGAAAATCTGGGTTAACGCTTTGTTGTTGCTAAGAGCGAGATCTGTTAGCGTATCCTCTGTGGCTTCATCCAGTTCAAGACCTGCAATGTACCCAAGCAGCTCTTGTTGTACATCATCCGGCGTCGGAGCAGAACCACCGAAACTGTCTTCCTGTTTCTGGTGATCAGTCTTTGCTTGGGCCGTAGTCGCCGCACTTTGCGTGACAGATGGAGTGGCATGTTCTGTAACATGGGCCTGATGGCCCTCACCCGTGAGTTGGGAAGTGCCGTCCACAACAGGTGCAGGGGGGGGCGTGTTTGTGGCTCTTTGACAATACTGTCCACCTCCATTTCGTCGAAGGTCCTACTTGTGTTGACAATGCGTGGATTTTCTGCACCATTGTTGTCAGAAATCTGCATTGGATCTGGGATAGGCTCGGAGGGTCTTGTGTGAGTAGAAGCAGGAACACCATTCGGTACGTGCGTGTCTTCTTTGTTAGATCGTGTACAAAGGGGTTTAGCGGAAAGCTTCACGTTCTTCGGCGAGCGCTTTATGATGGTATCCTCATCATCGGAGCCATCACCAAAGCCGTACTCGAAAAGAGCCTTCCGCCGCACGGGACGGAGCGCTGCTTGCTCATTGATGAACTTCTCAGCACGTTGTGTTGCGGGGTCCATTTGGGACTGGCAGTGGCGGTCGCTCTGAGGCAGCCAAAATGCGTTTTCACAGTTGAACGGAAGGTCAACAGATTCCGAGAGAACCCCTTTCATTACTAGTCGTCGTCGCTTACAAATAGAACATTGGAGCCAGTCATGTCCCCCATATTGATCGCGGAACATCTTCAGAAGTCCCGGGTGAAGAGTGAGGTCCATGGGATTCCCTTCTTGGGCATCGACAATAGGGCGGTGTAATGGCTGAGCGGCGCCGGTAAGGTTCGTTGGTGGGTCAGGGATTGGAGGGACTTTGTTGTCAGGTACTCCGGCCGAACGGCAACCCTTGCAAAACCATGGCGCTGTAGTAACAGGGTACGGGCTTACGCACTTAGCATGAAATGCACATACACAGCCGTTGCAAGGAGTTAAGTTATAGGCGCCACCGCAAACAGCACAAACCGATGAAGGTGAAGAACCACCAACTTCCGCAACGACAGCTGAGAATGGAGAAAAGTCGGATATATACGCAGAGTCGCCAAAATCGTATCGCTGTGGTCTGTGCTTGAAAAAGACAAGTCGGTCCCAGTCACTGCCATCCATCACCTTCGGAGCCCAAATGTTGATAAGATGATCGTGAGTCAGCGGCGCAACTTGAGGGGATCGTGTGCTTTGCACGGCGTGATCGGGGGATGAGCCATGCACGGGGGATGGTTGCACTGGCTGAACAAGCGTGTTCTGCATTGGTGAATTAACGGAAGGGGCGGGAGGAGTGGGTTTCTTTGTTGCCGGAGAAGTAAGCTTGATGCCGGGAGACGTGGGTTTAGTTGTCACTGGTGAAGGTGGGTTGGAAGTGGTGGGGGCAGGCTTGCTCGTTAGCGGTGAAGGTAATTTGGGGGCCGCGGATACAGAAGGTGATATGGTCAGGGGGGTGTGGTTGGGAACGGGAGGTGTAGAAACGATTGGCTGCGGAGGTGTAGGCTTCGGAGGGCGCGCGGCAGTCTTTGCGGAAACGAATGCGACGTCCGGGGTGGTGGAAGTTGGGGGAGTGGGATTAAGTGTTAGCGACGGGGCGGGGGGGGTCGCAAGGGCGTTTGGTGATCTCGGTGATGCACCAGATAGAAGCGGAGGTGAAACGGGGGCAGGAGTGATCTTCGGGGAGTTCAAGGGAAGCGGGAGTGACGGTTGTGGAGGCTGAAAGGCAGTGACGTTGAGCAAAGAAAGAGAGCCTGCGGGAGCTGCAACGGGAGCTCTAGAGATCGGGGATCGAGAAACTGAGGCAGCACGCGACGAAGGGGTGTCGCTGTTTGGTGGCCTTGGTGGGGTGGGGGAGGGAGCTTTGGGTTGTAGGGGAGAAGATACAGGAGTGGTGACGGCCGTGGGTGGCGTAGGATCCGGTCGGGGCTTCTTTGCGGGGGATTGGTCGTCTTCCGCGTCACTCTCTAGAGAGAAGGAGGAATTGGAGCGACGGATTTGTGAACGAGGGCGTTTCTGAGCTCTTGTGACTGGGGTCTCGTCCTCGTCGGCGTCGGAGTCGGACTCCGGATCAGCGTAGACAGTTTGATCGAGAAAATCGTCAACGGAAATGGAACGGTCGCGCGGTGGAGCGGAAAGCGACGCGTGCTGGTCGGCTGAGATTCGTTTGGTTCCTTGATCAAAGGATGCAGACATTGGGGCAAAGGGTATGCGATGAGCGAACTTGGTGAACGCAGACCGCAACCAGTTTGCCGCCTTTTGTATCGGTTCGGCTATAGTTGAAGGACTGAGGAGGGAGAGGGGTGAGCTTTGCGGTAGAGATGTTTGATCCGATCCGGGAGAGGGTAGGGATGCACTTGGAATATGACGTTGCAGTGATCAGGGAGGCAGCGGGCCGACAGAATATAAGGCGTGTTCTGGGCTGGCCTGGATTAGTATTTGTTTCAATTGGAGGACGCCAGCCTACGGCGCACAGCAAATAATTTGGACTCCAAATCGCCGATGTGGCAGTGGAATTGTTCTGCCGCCAGTGGCGGCCCTGCACGGAATCAGATTCTGCTTCGGTCAAGTGTAAGCAAATTCTCTGTAAGACCATCCATCTCTGACCACGAGCCGTGAGACAACACCAACGAATTGTCGTCTTCGTTCCGCGATGCAGCGACTTGTGCAACTTCTTCCTCAATGCGCCGGGATCGTTCCTCGTGAACTCACAACCAATTCAACCGTCCTGTTTCGTCCGCCCCTTCTACACAAATGCAGCGGCTCCCTACAATCGCGAGGTCGGCGCGGCTTCTGCGCCCGCAAGCCCGCACCATATTCTCAGTCACTCCGAGATTGAACGAGGGCGAACAAAAGCCTACAACCCCCTCTACATCAGAGACCCCACTCAAGTCTAATCCACAGCACCGTAAGTTTCATTCAGTTTCATCCGTTTCATCGGTTCGGCGCCGTGCTTAACTCAAACTCTCACCACGACTTGTCAATGCATTTGCAATCGCTCTAACTGCGAATACAACGATCATTTTCCATATGGATCTCTTCGTTTCTCGTTCGCTTCTCCTTCGCTTTTTCCTTCGTTCATGTAGTTGTCACTCGTACGGCGGAAGCACTCTTCCTCACTGAAATGTTCAGAGGTCTTGCACTCACCTTGCAGTACTTCTTCCAGCCAAAGGTAACGCTCAACTATCCTATGGAAAAGGGACCGCTTTCCCCTCGCTTCCGAGGTGAGCATGCCCTCCGTCGTTACCCTTCCGGAGAAGAACGTTGTATTGCCTGCAAACTCTGCGAAGCTGTTTGTCCCGCACAAGCCATCACCATTGAGGCCGAGCCGCGTCCAGATGGATCACGACGAACCACAAGATATGACATCGACATGACCAAGTGCATCTTTTGCGGCGCTTGCCAGGAGGCTTGTCCTGTTGACGCTATTGTTGAAGGCCCCAACTACGAATATGCCACGGAGACGCATGAAGAGTTGCTTTATAACAAGGAAAAGTTGTTGGCAAATGGAGACAGATGGGAGTCGGAAATTGCGAAGAACATTGCCAACGAGAGCATGTATCGCTGATACAACCTAGCCTACTGCGTACTGCGTTGTTGTCAATTGTTTCTTTATTGCGCACCAATACCATCTCTTTTTGTTGTAGCATGAGCTTCTCAAGTCTAGTTGATTTTACCCACCTCTCTCTCTGTTTTGCGAACACGCATACATTAATTCCTCGTAGCGCGGGGGTTTGCTAAGAACCCCGACAACCTATTATACTTACTCCTATACGGTAGCCACGAACTACAAACCAGTAGCCGTGCTACACTCACTGGGGTACATATGATACGAAGTAAGTATTACGTCCCGTATGTGTCTTCAAGCGCTGAAGCGTTTCGTTTCCGACGACTATCGCCTTCTTCTCTGCACCTCTTCATTCACCCTCTAGAGATCGTCGGGTAAGGGGTACACTACGACAAGGGGCTTCGCATGTGCCACGTTGGCCGCCATGGAAACCATTGACGACATCCTTTCGCCCAATCCTCATATCATCGACGAGATCGGACAAAAGAACCGGCGCGTAGCTTGTATCATCATCCGTCCCAAGCGTAGTCCTCCGAGAAACCCCTGGAAAACCCCCGTCCAGAGGCTCCTTTGGCGCTCTTTCTTCGAGGGAAAAAGTTCAGGGAAACGGCGGTTGGATCTTCTTCTGACAACAGGCTCGTGACCGATTGCGTACGTGCAGTTAGACGGTGGCCTTTTCACGACTTGCCACCAGGTCCGCGACCGGCCAGCTGACCGATCGCCTGGACGAGTTTAACGACTTCCCGGGTCTTTACCAACCTAGAGCCCCACTTGCATCGGCATGCTTAGTATCATTTCGATTAGCCGTATCCGCGATAGTGATAGCTGTTCTGCGCCAATGCCCACTTTTCTATTTGTTAGAAGGCGTCAGGTTCTCGCGTGTGGTTGACTGCCTGCTTAAAACTTAAACCATACATCAGCTTGCTCATTGCATTATCGATTATCCCTATGTGCCATAGGAGGCATACGGATTTCTCTCCAGTTGTTTTGTGCGATTGTTCACGTTCGGATTATTTTCCCGCGATTGCCATTGCACCCCTGGAACGCATGGTCCTTTTACGGAAAGAAAAGACTCTTCCACGGGTGTAACCGACTTAGAAAGGTGATGTATAGTGGATTACTTATCTCCGTGGACAAACCGTTAAACACTGTTGTACTTGAAAGGTTCAGTCTTGCAGACTGCCTTTCTTTGAAACAGTACGCTCAGGAAACACCACTCAAGAGGAATTTTGAAAGCCACAGTCGTTTTCATACAAAGTCCCATTGCAACCTTTTATCCACGAACCGTAGCAGCGCACATGTACTTTATGCCCAGCTGAAGACATCTCTTTGTCAGTGATAACCATCTATATGTTCGTATTGTTCGACAAGGTACACAGCCTGTTACAAACAGTATCCCTGCCCGTCCGAATCGTTTCAAAATCTACTTGGCGCTCGCAGGTTCAAAATTAGAATCACTCGATTCCCTGCAACAAACAAGCAAGCACACCAAGCAAACGCAAGACTACTAGCAAGGAACCCCCTCTCGTTGAGCAACATCTTGTCCAGCACGTGCGAAGCACGAATATGCAGCATCAACACTGAGATCAGTTCCATCAAGTCGTAGTTCGTTTAGAGAATGTCTGACGAACAAGTATCGATTCCGACAACTCTACTATTTCGGCCTCTAGTTCTCCTGGATGGTGATGAGGATTGTGAACAAGAATCGACAATAGCCGAACAGGACGCTGGCAGGCCATCAGACTTATATGTGTACAACGGACGTCTCACGACTCTTGCAAACGAAGCTGAACCCATTCATTTGGTTTCTCGATCGGCCAAATCGGCTAAACAGTTCTTTTGTCCTGTGTGTGACGCTGTGATCAAAGTCACCGCTAAAGATATCTACTGTGGGAAATGTCAGTGGAATGCTACTCAGGCTGGAATACACTCGGTTGCCGAGCTTCTACAGAGAGAGGCCGATCCATATCCGATATTGACCGAACGCTTTCAACAACTGGTTAAAATCGCTCGAGGTGAGGTAGAAGCTGAGTGCGCCATCACTGACGGAGAAGAGCCCGACTCTGGTTATGATCCTCTGTTCAGCGATGTTCGAATCGATGAACTGACAGACAAACGGGTTCAAGTCGGAAGACTGTTTAAAAAGGGTGAGCCACCCCGTCGACGTCTCGTGTCTCCTGCAGTGGAAGTATTGGATGGCGAAGCGGTAAGTGCAGAACTGGTTCTGCCAAAGCTTCAAGTGGATATCTGTGGAGCAGATGCAATTGTACAGATGCACAATGTTCGTGATGAAGACGTTTCAGTGTTGGTATGTGCCGCTGGTGAGGACGATGGACAGGCGTTGACATTGGGGACCGAAGTGATTGGCGAGGCGCGTCTACATGTGGCACAGGAAGCAATCATGTACGAGCGAGACGGAGGTGTAGTAGAACTTGACTTCTGGTTTTGCTACGAGAGCGGGGAATTCGCGAGCAATCAGTTTGGGGTTAGGGTGTTTGCGCGCTTTACAAAGAATGAGGAGGATTAGTTGAAAGTTAGAGAGCGAGGGCAGACTTTCTGGCTGAAAGCTGGGCGGTTTCTACCAATAAAGGTCGCGGTGGAAGACGAGGAAGCGGAATGCCAAATAGCTCACGTTGGGTGAGTAAGGCGTCGACAATGTCATCAACATGGACAATAACAAAGGTGCCGTTGGTAGAAACAGTTGGCATGAACGGGGCAACGTCAACACTGCGTGCCACAAGCTTACGATAGTCGGAGAGTAGCGGTTCTAACAATCGATGCACAGCTGCAGGGGTCTCCATAAGTCGGATGTAAAAGGCTGCGAGGATGCGCGGGTACTTGAAGTGTGTTTGATCGAGGTAAACGGAAATCTCTGGCGTGGTGGGTGCTAGTTGGAGCAACTTGAGAAGCATACACAGAAACGGACTTGGAGTATGCATTGGGCCTTGTGTACCAGAAATGTAAGACAGTGATACCGCAAGTGGGACCAAATCAGCTACAGAGACGCCAAACAGATGACGGTTCCAGTACGGGCTTCGATGGATTGAAGAGCGCGTAATCGGCGGGATGTGGTTTTGCGGATCGTACCCCAATCTATGAAGTGCACCTTCATCTGTGGTGTTGGCCATGGGTGGCTATCTTCGTTGGCACACTCTGCAGCGCTGTGTGTGACGGATAGTGGCGGTTGTGAGAGGAGTATAATCTTCCGCTGGAGCGCTCGGACGAGAGAAAACGGTTATTTTGAGTCGATATGGCGACGAGTGGTGTGGATTTGAGCTTGTGAAAATGGGAGGAGGGTCAGAGTGCAGATGGAACTGTCAGGGGATCGCTTCTTGGAGGAGGGTTGGGAAGACAGGGGGCGGTTTCTCTTTGTGGTAGAGAGACGTCTTCAGCCGGTGGTAATTTTAGTCATTGAGCTTGTCCGTAAGGCGACAAGTGGTCAATCGTTTACCGAGATACAGTCCTGTTATTGTAGCAGATACGCACGGGACACCGGTCGCACGCATTCCGTCGGTGTATCCGAGCTGTTCTTCATTAAGCGACATCGTCACAAGGTTAGAAGTCTGATGGTCGCCAACAACGCTTATCGACAGCATCAGCATTAAACTTTATATCTGTACTATGCAGTGGACCGAGCTTCACGCCATCTATTCGATGGCGCTCAGTGGACTCAAACAAGGAGTCACGTATTTACTTAATTCTCGCGGTCCCGCGGACTGTCAACAAAAAGGGCTTCGTGACAAGATCCGCACGCGCAATGAACATCGAGTCTTGCGTCAGAAAACGCGTCAACGCCGTACCTGAAAGTGCGAGCTCCAGCGCCAAAAACCGGTTTGTAAACATGCACTCACTGATAACATCGCATCCCCTCACAAGCCACAGTAAAGGTTAGATTGCTACCACCGAAACTCGAATCCAGAAACATCCTCGCCAAGTTCGCAAGTCACCCTACAAAAGATGCAACAAAAATCATTCATTTCGCACCCAAGTCACGCGACGCTTTGTCTGACACTCGCGACCTCTCGCAACTACGCCATCTCGTGACGTTGTGGAGGGAAGTAGTCGCACTACAGCCCACTAATCATGTTCCACGTGCTTTCGGCTAACGCAGGCCGCGATACCACTGTCTTGATGAACGACACCCACCACTTTCGCCAGAGCTGCGTCTTCATGAATTGCAAGCACCTGCTTTGCTCCATCGCTGCTGACTCACGCCGCACGCCTGTGCCACACGTCGGCACTGCTGTAGCAGCACAGTTCTGACCTGTGCTCCATGAATCTCAACTCCACTCCATTGACGCTCGAGTGCAGTATAAAACGAACAATTGACGCACTGCCACCTACCCGTCCCGTCTGTCATCCAACTTTACCAAGCTCTGCCCCATCCGTAACCATGTCTTCCAGGCAGTCGAAATCCTCCTCGTCGTCTTCCTCGTCTTCCTCCAAGCCTTCCTCGTCTTCCTCCAAGTCTTCCTCGTCTTCTTCCATGCCGAGTTCAGCACACCGGAGCCACACGCACAGCCGCTCCAAAAAGTCTTCTTCATCGTCCTCGTCCGCTCTGTCTTCCACGCCACCAGATATCTCAATCAGCAGTGCGCCTTTTTCCGATGATGAATCCTCCACCGCAAGCGATCATGTACCAGAAATTAGTCCAAGACTTAGTAGACTGAGGCGTCAAATTACGCCTTCCGCCCCAATCGACATACCACCAAGGCGTAACTTCACGCCCCCAATGTCCTTCTCCATGACTGAAAGTCTCGCTGCAGCCAAGGCCGAATTAGACCCAAAGAACATGCCTCCGGGTACCGCGAACCCATTTATAGTCATGCCTGGTGGTGATTTCGTCCCGCCGCACATCCTGGCAGAGCGTGCACGTGGACCCCCGCCAATGGCCAGATCCTACCCTGGGAAACGGAGGTTTAAGGACAACGGTGATCCCCCGGATTGGTTTTACTAGGAAGCTCCTTGCTCTACGCTGCTTTCTTACCTAATTTACCGTATCCATCAACAGCAAACGCCAGCGTGTCTGTACAACACCTTTATGTACTTGCTTGATGTATCATCTTTACTGCAGAGCTCGCAGTTTCCTTCTATGCGTCCACCTCTGGAGAGACAGGTTGCTCTGGAGAGATAGGTTGCTGTGTCTCCCTCCTAAACTTAACCTTGGTATAAAATGGCAGTATACCACTAAATCATCTCTTCCAGTATTATCCTCCTTGACACAGTTGCCATCCATGATTGTCCAACAACGCAGACAATAGCCGTACTTGCCGCTCAACTCTTTAGAAGACATCAATTTGAGCGCCTTTTTAAGCTGCACCTAACTCATCAGTACTTCCAGTCGAACCAGCCGAGCTGAAATATCAGCAGGTCCATCGTGCATCATGCCGGCGAAACTTACAAGCAACCTGGCCCGCTGCCGTAGAGCAGATGCTGAAAGTGAGCTACTCCCTTCACCACGTCTACTCTCCATATGAAGCGTAGTCAGCATTTCCATGGCAGCCAACAATACCTCACCCGCCTTCTCACACAGGCTGTCAGCCCAAACCCCACTACCGACTCGTAACTCCTGAGTTTTTGTTACCAATTCGCTTTCATCACTTGGGAGCAGCTCTGTCTTGTCCAATACCAGCCTTGCTTCTTCGTATCGCGCAGACCATAGCAGATCGAAATACTCTCCAAGAGTGAGTAGCGTCTTGAACGATGGCAATAACATGTCGAATGCCCTGTCCATTCCAACACCTAACGTCGATGACTGTCGTCCCCGTATTTTTGCTTGGTATGCAACAGCTTCTTCAAATATCTGCTTTCGGGTACTTGAACCTCGAGAGGTAAGAACTGGCGCAAGTCTGTCTATATGAATTGCAATGACTTTCCCGTGCGCTCCTACTCTCTCAAAAAGGGTGAGTGCAGTCTTACGGTCTCCTGTTCTCTCAGCTTGTTCAGCAGCAGCTTCAGCCACGGACAACCATCCCTTGTCCATAACCGAGTCTCTTCCGCCAAATGCCCACAATTCTTGGAAGACTCCTCGTCTATGGCTGAATCGGGGGGCAAACTGAGATGATGAACTGCCTAGCAGAAGATCAAATTCTTTCGTTTCAAGCAATAGCTTCTTGAGAAGTAGATTGCGCACTTCAGTCTCTCGAATTGTAAAGATATAAACTGCTGCAGTAGTTGCATCTGTCTTGGCGAATTCCGAAACGTACCTCCACAACAGGTCGGAGTATCCCACCTTGTGAAGTCCCTTTTCTATGGGACTGGCAGTTGCTACATCTTCCATACCATCTTCAATGTTTGCTTGGTCTTTGATAACACCGTAGTAGTAGAGTATAAACGCAACATGCGTGGCTTCTGCAATTGCTCGCGCATTTCTGTCCAGGTAGGAAATCGCTTCAATAAACTGCCCGGTCAGAATCAAAACTAAACCGTAGAATACTGGAGCATCGCCCCTAGGATCGAAGTGCTGTGGTCCAAATGTGCGAATATCGTTCTGAATCCAATCCATCGTCATTTTATATGCGATCAATGAGTCGGGCAGTTTGTCGTCGTTATCCATACGAACCACGCTCAATAGCAACCACAAATAATCTTCAATAGAGTAGAATAACAACTCAAAGTCCCTGTCGGGCAAAGTCATACCATCTCCAAGCATAGGATTCAAGCGAGCTAGAACCACATAGCACGCTCTTTGATACGGATCTTCTCCTCGCTTCGCGGAAAGCTCGAAGTCTTGCACCAGAGCCTCCAACAAAGATTTTGGCAACATCCTATGGTCCCCCGACATGTGAACAGCTTCAAGGCAATCAGCAAACAGCCTGACACTTCCATCAGAGCAACCTTTGTCGACAGCATCAGAAGCAATTTCAAGCGCTGTATCAATATGTCCAGCTCTGATGCAGTAGTAGAGCTGTGCCCATATGGGCATTCCGTCATACAAGATACCACTCCCAAACTGCTCTGGTATACCACGATCGAAAACAAGATTCAGATACGCGCGTACATCAGCTTTGATGCCAGGAATTCCCCCACGCTTCGCTTCAATGGGCCGCATTGCAATTTCTCGTCGCATTTTATCTTCACAGAACTGCAGGCAAAGATATCTATAGGCTCCCTCATGTAGCGTTTGATTAGCTTCAGTGACTCGCATTCCTTCAAAAGCCCCTTCTATAGGAGTCTTTCTGTACTCACCGGTTAAGTACCGTAGGCAAGTAAAGACTGCGTGCAAGTGCTGAACGCTTCTCGGCGCAGCAGTGGGCTCCCCTCGAGGTGCAAGATTGGCGACCAGAGCATCATCAAGTTCAGTTGCAATGGCTACTGTTTCACCTGGAACTGCCCGTCCGTTCACCGCTCGACGTACAATGGCTTCGTAAATTGGTGTCACAGATTGTTGCTCCTGGGGTGCATCACGTCGAGATCTGGGTTGTCTGAATGGAGAAGCAAAGGCATGAGACGGTGTGGTAGTAGTCAGATTAGAACCTCGACGAGTAGAGCGGCGATATTTCAGCACAGGCAAAGAAACAAAATCGCGTTTTGATGCTTCCCACTTTGCATCTATGGCTGCTGAAGCAGCTTTCATTGATCTCTGTGTAACCTTTTGGCAAGCGTCTTCGATAGCCGTAACGATGGCATACTCATGCGCTTGGTTCAAATATGCCTCAAGATCCGTATCGGGAGCATCCTGAACCGGTTCAAAAGCATCTCGCAAAGCGATTGATTGCAATGTTCGCTCAATTTTGTCATTCTCAAAACCATACTCAGCAAGCAATCGTACACCGGCCTCATTTGACTCTGAACGAGCGAGACGTCGAGATTCCGTTGAAATCTGAGGAAGCAGGCGCTCAAGTCTAGGGATATTATCGGTGAACGTGGAGAGTTGAGACTCTTGCTTCGAGCGCAGGGCTCGTGATTTCTCCAGAATGTCTGAGAAGTCTACATCCATTTCTTTTAAACGAGTTTATCCAGCGAGCCACAGAAAGTCAAGAATGAGAATCGAAAACCCAAAGAACGGTTCTGGTCTCGTTCAACAGATCATATGCGGAACAATGGCGATAACAAATCGTGCCGCGAGGGCAGTCGCTCAACTCAAGGAGTACAGAAGTTCGTGACTCGAGCGAACTGCGGATCACAGTTGCAAGGTGCCATGGGCACAACCCAATAGATACAAAGGTGAACCAAGACGTTTTGGCGCGGTTTTTTTAAATGAGCACTGGCAGAAATGCAACAGGGCACACCCACAGCGCAGTATCTAAATACGAGGGTAGACGGTGATTTTGATGTGCAATGGAAATGGCTGTTTTTTGCATATTGCCGCCGCGCGAAGGTTATTCTACGGAGGTTACTCCGTCAGGAAGCTCAGACGTCACTCGTTCAGGTTTTGAAGTCGAAGTCGATATCGTATTCACACTTAAAGTTTGAAGTCAATACCATACTCACAGCGCAACGGGAGTTAAGAGTTCTGTTGAGTTCGAGTCTTCCTTGTTGTGGACAGAACGCAGGATACAGAACGCAGGATTGTTCTGATAGAAACCACGTTGCACTATTCAAACGGACACCAAGGGACACCGGTTTCAAATCAGAACTTGTATCGCTTGTGGTCAAGGCGATGTGAAGGCGTTCCATAGCTGACAGCACTTATTACATCATCCAACCGCCATGGTTGTTTCTTATCGATGAACATCTCAACTAACCAAATGCCATCTCCTGCAGATGTCCCGACAAATCCTGCACAATCATCTGTTCCCAGGACAGGAGAGGTACACGACCTAGGGCCTGTTTCTGAATATATTAACAATGATGGAGATGCTTCAATCCCTGGGGAGGCTGGGGCTCAGCAACTTATTCAGCCAATCGCGCTCGATGAGATTGTCCCCGTTGTTCCCCATCATGAACCACAACCGAGAAACGAAGAAACAAGTGTCATCAGTGTTCGAAGCTCTGATGGTTCAGAAGATTCCAGTCAATCGCCTCTAATCAAACGTCGTCGAGTTAAACGAGATCTGAAGACGCGAACAGTTGAGAATGTGAATGGTGAAGACTCTCAGGATGACGGGAACTGTTGTACCATCTGCCTCGAGCGGTGGTCGAATACTGGCCCCCATCAAGTGTGTTGTATGCCGTGTGGCCATCTATTCGGGTATAAGTGCATTAAGGAGTGGATCCTTGGGTCAAACTCACGAAGGCGCGCATGTCCAACATGCAAAGTTCCGGCTCGCGTGAAAGATCTGCGATACTTGTTTGGGTTACCGTCACGACTTGAAGCGTCCGATGTGTCTGAGGTGCAGAGACTACGCGAGCAGCTTACAAAGGAGAAAACTTCACATGAAAGAACAAAGATGAAGCTAGAGGAAACGAAGAGACTTGCAAAGACTTACCGTGCGGAAATCAAAAGCCTGCAGCGTCACAAGAAAAGCTCTATACAAACGTTTGGAAACGAGAAGCCACCCGATAATGATGATTGCAGCACTGCTGTTCGACTAATTTCTGTGTACAAAACATTAGGGGCATCAGTTTCCGTTGCGCTTGATCAGGACGCTACTTACTTGTTCAACGAACGAGTTTCGCCAGCCGGTACCCGGCACAGAATTGGTCGCGTTGACATAGGTCGGCCGCAGACGGCACTGCATTCACCACATACAATCGAGAAACGCGTGAACAGCATTGAGATATGTCGAGATACTTCTCGAGCTGACTTCAGGCACATTTCAATCGCGAGCACGGATTGCAAAGTTTATATTCTCGCGTCAAATCTTCAGCATGCAACCACCATATCTACACCTCGATCAATTCCGTTGTCATCCAGATGGCTTTCATGCCGCCCAAACCTCATAGCTGTTGGTATGGTGTCTGGTGAAGTCTTTATCTATGACGTAAGGCAAACTGTAACAGCCTTGTACGGATGTATGTTGTCCCGCGATCAGGGAGCACGAGCTGTACATTCCCTGCACGAAGTATATGCGGAGAACACGCCAGTCGTCCTTGCAGCGTCACCTTTGGGGATATATGGACTTGTTTTCGATGGGTACGTTGACAGACCAACCGTTCACCCTATAAACGGCTTGGCGGAAAGCTTGGCTCCTTCAAGCCTTACTGTAAGTGATAATATAATAGCCGTGGCTGCAAAAGGACGTTCCAATGGTTTGGTTTCTTCCCAACAACTTGGTTCCTCTTTATCTGTACATAAGGGTCTATCCAAACAGGGACCAGACATACGGTTGGGTGACGCATTGGGTGATCAAATATACGGGAATTTGCAGACTGTGCCTTTTGCTTTCGGTGGTTTAGTTCGAGGAGCTGATGACTACGCAGGTACAATACTGGCGTACCCAGACAAGCTAGCAAAGGATAAACTGAGTGCATGGACATATAAGAAAGGCACTAATGCCACAGGACGCTGGACAGAGCAAGAAGTACAATCTCAAGGTGACGGTTGCAATTCTTTAGACAGTGTAGCAGATGTTAGAGCAGCTGTGGGAATTCGGCTTCCGAGACATTCAAGAATTAGGGGAGTGCCCGAAAAAACTCGTGGTATCTTTGTAACAGTAGGAAACGATGTAGTACGGGTCTTTGCAGCCGGCAAGTATGTGTGACAAGGAGGCCCCCACATCACGATTTTGATATAGATGCATTCAAAGCTCACGACAGTGAACGGCAGAACGGGGCTCTGGAAAGTGCATTAGACCGGTCGACACGCGTGTTTGTATGTATGTTTACGGACACCCGCTACTAATTCCGAGAGCACGATAAAAGTTCCTACCAAAGAACTCCTCTCTACATCGGAGTCGATGTTCTCTCTCTCTTTAATTCAGCTCTACAAAGCATGAAAACCGTTTCAAATGCCATTGCACGTACAGCGCATGCTACATTTATGCATTATGGTCACGATTATCCCTGATATCAATAGAATAACCCTTGACCCTGCAAAGATTTAGATATTCATTTTCTAGGTCATGTATCTTGCATCAAGAGGTTCCTGCGACCTTATTCCGGTCTTCCAAACACAAGGCCATGGCGGACGTACACTGGATCGTTCATCGAGAAAGTCTCCATGTCATTAACAGGTTCAGTTCCAGTTGAAAGCATATGATAACCTCGCTCTATGAGAAAGGTATGAACCGGTTTCCGTGTATTGCTGTTCAGCTCGACGCTGATTATATCGATAGTGACTTGACCCCACTCTATTCCCATGAGTACGTGCAGTTCATGCCCTTCCACATCAAGACTGAGGTAATCGACGTGGGAAACACTCAAACGACGAAGTACGGTCTCGAGCGTGGTGCAGGCTAATGTCTCAGTCGCATTTTCAAGTACACCAGGGTCTCCTTTGTAAGTTTCAAGTATGCCACCACTTGCACCTCGCATACCAAACTGGACTTCATTCCCATCGACGTCGCTGATGCATGTTGGAATAAGTTGGCATGATCTCTTGCTTTGCAATGGTTTGAAGTACTTGGGATTCGCCTCTGCACAGATCCCCTGCCATCCCAAGCACTCATCCAGGAAGTAAGTGTTGGATATTAAAACGGGATCATTGGCAGCAACATCCACATAGATTCCAGGTCTCTTCATTCTCGCGAAATGACGAGTGTATAGATAGTAATCTTCTCCATCCTGAGAGAAAAACTGAGGCAAAGAGTTGTTGCAAAGCGTCCCTGACTTAGTGGAACGACATTTTGGATCATATGGCTGGGGTTGCTTTCGAAGAGTCGAGCAAAAGTCCGGCGCTTTCCAACCATGCCGAATGGGTAAAGAGCCCCGAGTGACTGAGGATTGCGATTGCGAAGTATTCTTTGATAGTATAAACCACGAGATGCACAATGATAATAATGCAATACCTCTCTTAGAACGGAGGGGGCTCTTCTTCATTGTAGGTCTTATTCTGAACAATAACAAAGACTCACTATTGAATGGGCTCCTTTCTAACAGATTCCATAAACTACGCGAGTCGAAGTTGGTCAGAGGTGCGCAACTTCACGAAGTATGTGCAATTGCCTTGTTCTTGTTTTCTTGAATGGACATGAACACATTTATAAGATTGTCAGCTCTACCATACAATAAAAACAGCTTGGTCGAAAGACAATAAGCTTTTCTGACAAGAACCTCTTGCCTATCAAGAACTGTAACACGGCGATGCATCATTTTTAAGAGCTCAAGATTGTAAATGGGGTAAGAAATTTGTTTTGCTCCTCCTAAAGTTCCAAAGTCAAGTTTCTCTGTTTCCGGCAATGCTGTTGCACTACTGACGTAAACTCAACTACTTAGGCTGACATGACCTCGTGCAGCTCGCGCTGCTCCGAGGATGAGCTAAAATAAACTCCTGAGTCGCGCTTGGTACTATAAGAGTAGCTCACTCTTACTAAACTTTTACTTCTGAACTTACTGGAGGCTGGCTCCGATTCTACTTCGAATCCCTTAAGGGTTCGGTTTTTATTGAACTGCTAACAACCATTCGTGTATGTTTGAATCAGATTCAAACATTCACGTCCATATGCTTGAATTCAAATGAGAATGGTCTTAATGCTACATTTCTAATACATTCACCCTGTCTTAGAACTCGTCGCCCTCGACAAGTCTTCAAACGTCCTAATGAGCTCTGAACAGTTCGATAGTTCACTCTTGTTCATCCAGATAGCTTTTTCTTTAGCATCTTTCTCAAATTTAAGTACGGTTTTCTGCAGTTATATCTTCGCCAATCGAGTATATCAATCACTTCTTGCTCTACAGTTGTGAGACTACGCTGTTGCGGAGCACGGAGGGCTCCATGAATTCGAAGTGGTGTAATGCAAATCACAAAGCTATTGATTAATACAAGTTTGAATAGGGCGACAGCGCCCATTGCAATTATCAGCATGAACGAGGCCAGACAGCGCCCACGCGAACGGGCACAAGCTCGAAGATACAAAACCTAGCCTTAGGCCGAGTAAACCTGATGGCGTCGAGAGCAGCAGCGACGAGCCCAGCATTGTGCTGACCTGTTTGATTGCCCTGAGCCAACTTTGCAGACACATCCCTACGTCATAAATCACTACAATGACCAAACTGTGACAGTTATGGGCCCAGAAGGGTCTGTATCTGTAGAGTCTAGCAACAGTATCAACCACGCTCCAAGGTTTGTTACAAATGTGAATTCAAAAGTTCGCTACCGCGATACATTTCGTCGGCAGATGCTTATGATGACCAAGTTTTCAAAGGTTGATAACAAATGGAAAGCAATGTTTCAAGGGGCAGGTCATATCATCTACATGGCATGCGATGAGACAGCACAGGACATGCTTAAGAAAGCAGAGACGTCAGGTGTCCTTTCTATTGATGGATGGACGGAAGACCAGAATAATGAGCGTCTGATTGAGAGCATTCTCGAAGTGATAGCCAAGGACAGTCCGACGGAGTCAATCAAAAGAGAGGTTGACTTACTAACCGCCACTCAAGAATGTGAACGTAAGCCTAACGAAAAGTTTTCAGCATTTGCAAGCCGATTTTCCGGTGCAGTGGCGCGCTATACGAACCACACGGGGGCCATAAGTGTAGTGCAATACATTCCCGCGTACGGGCGATGGTAAACCCATATCTGAGGTGTACTCGGTGCGAGCGATGAAGCGGGATGCATGAATTTTAGCCCCCGTTTACCGGGCTAATTAGCGGTCGGGTTACCCAGGGTGGTTATGGGAACATTCATATTTTGTGGTACTTGCCTGGCAAGGGTGGTGGACACGTGGCTACAGCCCCGGCCAGGAGGCCCAAAACGGCTACTTATTTTAGTGTAGTTTAGGGGTTAATTTTACTTAGGCTAGTGCACTACCTACTGTACTGCACTGAGCTAGTACTTGAGCGTCGGCCGCACGACGGCGAGCTCACCAAGAAAAGAAGGAGAGTTCGGCTCTGACTCTATTCGCCATGCGAAGTGTCTAACTCCTCGCGGAGGTACACCGCTTGCCCGGTAGTTTCACCCGACTCGCACCACCGAGGAGACCGTGCTCGTCGTACCAAGTGGGTTGTGACCACTCGTGGTATTCATTGTTGTCGTGTGACCGCCCGTACAGGCCCTATCTCCGCCCCAGTTTTGGGTATTGATATTACCGACGTGTGTCGTGAGACCGTGAGACCATCTCTTCCCCTCATATTTCCTAACCGCCGCGCGGTGCGTGTTCGTGTGTGTGTATCGGCACCCCCCTCCGGGGTCTGTTCCCGCTTTCCGCACGCCCCCGTCGGGTGGTCCCTTTCCCTCTTTTGTTCCCCTGTTCGCAGGCTACTTCCGGACCAGCCGTGGTTCCGACCCGTTCTAACCCCTAAACCTCCGAGGTACATCCAGGCTCCCGACGGAGTTACACCCGTCATACGGGACACGGAGGGCTCTACCCAGCTGGGCCTACCTCTCCAAGAGAGCAAGGCTTCGAGCTGCCTTGGGTGCCTTTCCCACACCGGGATTGCACCACAATAAGCGATGCAATAAGTAGACAGTTCGCAATGCTGATGCTTCGCAACGCCAACCTTACACCGGAAACAATGAACGCTCTCTTTTTTCATCTTACGTCTATGGGTAACGCATCTAAGGTTGATCGATCTGCACAACTCACTGTCTTGGAGGTCGAGTTGAAGTCTTTAGCCGCACTACTTGCGACTGCGAGCGAGAACAATGATCATAACCTCAGATTTTTAAAGATTAAGGTGAATGATGCGGTGAAGAAGATTCAAGATCAACGATCCCGCAATGTTCCCATGTTTACCCAGGATGTTGCGTCTGAATACCTATCACATGTGGACAACGCGCAGCAGAAAAGTAATATTGGTACCCAGCCCAATGTCCAAGGCTCCATGCTTGGAAAAAGAGGCATCAGCACCCAACCTGGCCGAGGACAATTTATTAATAAGCTCTAAGAGGAGAGTCCTTGTCGCGCATGTGGAGAGCTTGGACACTGGTACAAGGACAGAGAAGAATGTTTGGAGAAAATACGCGAAAGACGCTCTCAGAACAAGGCTGAGAAGGCGAGACGAGTCCTAGATGACGACCCACCTAAGGCTGATGACGCCAAGAACGAACGGGTCATGAAGTCGCTTTTTCCGCTGTGAGGCCAGGCGAGCTCCGCCCTGACCTCAACCCAATATTAGATGAAGGAGCACCAACGTCTGACCCACTGGCTCCAGCGGCGCTTGTGCTATCTGCAGCTGCAACCAAAGTAGGTGCACGAGTAATATCGTTTTCTTCTACCGCTGGAACAATAGGTCCTCGAACGTACGCTCCGCTCTCATGTACTCCCAACTCATCTGGAGCTGGATGAGCTAATACTCGTCGGGTTCTTCCAGCTCCTGCCCGTGCGTCATCACTGCCGACGCGACGACCACCAGCGTTTTGCCTTGCACCGCCTGCGTTCAACCTGGCACCTCCAGAATTTTCTCTGGCACCTCCCAAGTTAGATCGGACGCCACCAGAGCTCAGACGTCGCCCTCCTCTCGTCATTTAAATTTACCAAAGAAAAGAAAACAGTAATTCTATGTTTTTAAACCGTTATAAAATTTGCCAGAGCTCCAGAATAGTTCCCACTAAAACACAAAGTTGAAAGTGAAAAACTGGTTTCAGTTTGTTGCGTTGCACCTACTGGGCCTAGTTGCATGAGCAATTAAAAAATTGCTGCAAGACTTATATTTACCCAATGTAGTCGTGCGCAGCATAGGGACTCTCGATACACTCCTGTTGGATTATGACGGGCGGAGTGTGCCCAGCCGGTTTTCAAGCCGTTTGATGTTTAACCCGCGTCCGTTTGTAAGGATTAGTCTGCCTTTACTCACACACAGAAGTGTGCTTTCCGGCCCCAAGAGGTACGACACGGTGGCCGCCCCGGACCCTGCACAGCAAGCTGGTATTAGGTCCGGTAAGCATTCAGACTTCCTGATCGCCGTCAAACGCCCAGTATACCATAGAGGAGCACCTCACCTTTCCCAGATCCGTGGTACTTAGTGGGTTACACTTGTGGCGACCTGCACACGAGCTCGGCCTTGCCTAGGTCCCAGGCCAGCAAACAGTGCCCAAAGTAGCAAAAGGTTAGGACACTGCGCTACTGGCGAAGCCTGAATGGGATTCAAAATAGTGGTTATGGTCAGCAAGCGGGGCGCATTTGGCACTGCGCCAGTGCAATATATACGTCTGTCGCATGCATGTCTGCAATGAAACTTCAGTATACACTGCACTGGCGCAGTGCAGTTTGCCACGTGTCAGAATGCACCGCCGGGTTTTTGCTGCTGAGTGGCTGGCACTACAATTTGATTGTATTGCAAGCCATTCAGCAGCCATTGCACAGTAAACATGCAGCAGCAGCAGCTAATTAACTGATCGCTTTGCTGCTGCTGCTGCTGCTGAAGTTTTTTAATGGTAGGGAGCCGTTGCGCCAAATGGGCGTTTTGCATGCGCAAACGGGGGCGTGCAAAGCGAATTTGTGGCGCAACGCCTCCCGTCAGTCAGCAACACCCCCCTTATACATGAGCAAATCATGAAGGGTGGGGGTGTTGAGACAAGTAGAAGTGGCCTTCGGCCGAGGGCAGCGCTGCGCGCCACTGAGTAGGGGTGACGTTGGGGGATATGCAGGCCGCTTATGCTCGATAACGCTCGCAAACGACCTGCAGACGAATGAGGGCCGCGGTGCCGAGAGTGAATATAGACTAGAGCAATAATTGAGCGCCCGCCCATGCGATTGTGATTGGCGGGTACTGCAGTTTTGCATGGAGAGTACATTGGATTGTAATTGGCCGGCACTGCCAAAATGACTGCAGTGCCAACCAATATGGAGTGGGATGGGTAGCAGTGTTTTAGTGCCAGCCACTGAGCAGCAGTGGCATTCAACATGCAGCAGCAGCGAATAAGCTTTGAGCTTTGCTGGTGATGCTGCTGGTGATGCTGCTGCTGCTGGTGAATTTTTTGAATGGCAGGGAGGCATTGCGCCAAAAGAGGTTTATGCATGTGCTGAAGAGGGCGTGTGGGCAAGTTTATTGGCGCATTGCCTCCGTTCAATCAAGATGTAGGCGCTCATACGCTTGTAAATCTATAGAATGGAGAAACAAGTAGAAGGGGCCTTCTGCCGCGGGTGGCGCTGCTTGCCGCTTAATAGGAGTGAATTTGGGGGATCTGCAGGCTGCTTTTGCTTGCCAACGCTTGCAAACGACCTGCAGACGAATGAGGGCCGCGGCGCCGAGAGTCAATATAGAATAGAGAAATAATTGAGTGCCTTGCGCGATTGTGATGAACGGGCACTGCAGTTGTGCATGGAGAGTACAGTGGATTGTAATTGGCCAGCACTGCCAAAATGACTGCAGTGCCAACCACTGTGCAGTGGGATGGGTAGCAGTGTTGTAGTGCCAGACACTGAGCAGCAGAGGCAGTCAACATGCAGCAGCATCGAATAAGCTTTGAGCTTTGCTGCTGTTGCTGCTGGTGATGGTGGTGGTGATGGTGGTGGTGATGGTGGTGGTGGTGATGGTGGTGGTGGTGAATGTTTTGAATGGCAGGGAGGGGTTGCGCAAAAAGAGGTTTATGCATGCGCTGAAGAGGGCGTTCGGGCATGTTTATTGGCGCAACGCCTCCGTTTATTCAAGATGTAGGCGTTCATACGCTTGTAAATCTATAGAATGGAGAGACAAGTGGAAATCGTCTTCGGCCGTGGGTGGCGCTGTGCGCCCCGTTGGTTTTGTAGGTTTGTGTATTTAGTAGCGTTCGGAGGCTCTCCGAGCACTTTGCTCACTTGCGCTCGCAATAGCTCTCGTAGAACCACGGGGCGCCGTGGCGCCTAGAGTATGTGGAGCCGTAAGAGGTTGTGTTTAGGTGCCTAAATTGACTGCAGTGCCAGCCAATGATGAGAAAGTGGGACACGTTGCTTTGTGTAAGTGGCTGGCACTGCAGTCCTTATGAGAGTACCAGCCAGTAAGCAGCAGGCTTTGCTGCTGCTGCTGCAGCTGAATTTTTTAAATAATAGGGAGGCGTCGCGCCAAATGGGCGTTTTGCATGCGCAAACGGGGGCGTGCAAAATGATTTTGTGTCGCAACGCCTCCATTCAATCAAGAACACCCCCCCTCATACGCGTGTATATCATTATAGAGGAGAGAAAAAAGGAAGCGGCCTTCGGCCACAGGCAGCGCTTTGCGCCGCGGTGGAGGAGTTATTAACAGCAGTGAGAAGAAATCATTGGTGGAGAAGGCAAAAGCAGAAAAGCAAGTAGTTTAATTCAGTGAATCAAGAACGCAAGAAATATGATTATGGTTGTTGAGGGATGTAGAACTGAATGGCTTCTGGGAGCACTGGGTTGGAGATAGCCACAGGCATGGGATGAATTGTGTTTACCTTTGCGGATGTAAGCAGCGGGTCATGCAGGAGTAGCACATTGTCGTTGCTTCGAGCGAGCGACAATGCGACATAAAACTGACCGGTGCAGAAGAAGTTGGATTGTATATCCATAACCAAGCCATCTAACGTCTTTCCCTGTCCTTTGTGAACGGTAGCTGCAAAGTTGAGAGGAATGGGGTACTGCCTTCGAAACATGTGAATGTCTGCGAAAAAAAAATGGAATTCTATACGATGCAGGAGCTGTCGTTCCAGTACCTGTCCGTTCTCGTCGAATCGAGCCATCTGCATCGTAAACTGATCGACACGCACGACTAAGAACAGCTTTCTGTTGACTACAGCCTGATGCACAAGATGTGCAAAAATACAGAGCTGGCACCCTTCAAGATCAAGTTTTTGAACAAACTTTGCGATTTCTGTGCAATTATCAAGGTTGACTGCTGTATAGAAAATATTTTTTCCTTTCATTGTAAATAGGGGAGTATCACTGTGAAATCATCTGCCATTGCATGGTACAGATCGGGTGCAATTGCGGGATAAGAAGATATCTTTTCTATTCTGGCAGGGCGAGATGGAAAGGACACACGTCCGTAAGGGGACGGGGAGCTGGTGGGTTGCGAGAAGACGGAAGAACGGGAAGGAGATCTCGAAGGAAGACCAGACAAAGAATGTATGAAAAACACAACTGTCGGAATGATTATTTCCAAAAGGGTTAAAAGACTGCTAGATTGCTAACCTTCACCTCTATATTAACCTCTGGTGCACCTCACTTGGCCCAAAGGGCGTTTAGGACGGTCATCCCCTGCATGTCGCACGAAGCTGTTCAAGAGCACTTGTTTTTTGCGCATATGATTTGGTTATGGCAAGTGAAGGAACGACAATGTAGTTTTTATTGGCAATTACGCAAGGTGGACGACGGGTTGGATAAAGCACTGGCTTGTGCAGCGGATTCGCTTTCTCAGTCTCCGTCTCCGTCGTCGCACACCCACAGCCTTGAAGGGGCCGTTCTTGCTTTTCAAACCCTCCCACCTCTCCACACGGCTACACATCCATCAATCATGGATTATGCTTGTGAATACTCTTCACATCACGCCTGCGAATACTCTTTGCAGGAACTGTTACGCACGCCAGCAATGCTCGACCAAATTATTTAAACAAGGTTTAAATGTTCTGGCCACTGAAAGTGTGCAAGAATGAAAATGGTTTTCAAAAATTCTTGGACTCGGGAGGCTTTTACAGCTTCTGTAACAAGGGCATCAATGAAAGCTGGCTTGAGCAAAAAATCTTCCTCCTCTTATGCACCTTTCCGCGTTGCTTCATTTCAGAACGGGAATAATATTTTCTCCGCCGGTTCGTTTGGTGGATCTGCAGAAGGCTGTTGATTCAAGGGCCGGACATGTTTATACTGTGAAAGGTGGAAACAGATAGATATTACTAGGCACGAGAGTACAAGAATCGTCACGACATATTCATGCAAGCGAAGACGTGCATCAGATGATCGAGAATGAAGGAGAAGGTCATTTCTTTATGTGAGAAAAACTTTACTATTGATTGTATCAAAGCAAACTGCAGGGTAGATGGACGTAGGATTTCAGAGGCACGGAAAGCAAGTATATCTCTTGGCCCTAATTGGGGCTTCGCTGAAGTCAGGTACGACCGTACCCATGCAGTTGCTTCAACGACTGTGGAGGCCATAACTCCTACTCCAGATCGCGGATCAGAGGGATCTATATCTATATCAGTTGAGCTTTCGCCAACCGCGTCCGAGCCCGCCGCCCGTGCATCTTTGTTTCGGAATACGGGATCTTTCATTGAAACTCGGAATTGTATTGAAAGCTTTGTTCGTGATTCACGCTCCGTTGATACCGAAGCTTTATGCGTTCTGGCGGGTGTTAAAGTATGGAGTGTTCGCGTAGACGTACACATCATCAACGATGATGGTAATTGCATGGACGCATGCATGCTTGCGGTAATGGCGTCCTTAATGCATGCGCGTCGTCCGGACGTTACCGTCACAGGGAAAGAAGTTCGGATTCATGCCATGGATGAAAGAGAACCTGTTCCACTTCCTGTGCACCATGTTCCCTTGTCTGCAACCTTTGGGCTCTTTGGGGGTGGGCGACCATTTGACCCCGACACAGTTGTTCTCGACCCGGTGAAAACAGAGGAGTTAGCATCGAATGGTAGCGTTTCTTTCGCTTTCAACTCGCAAGGTGAAGTTTGCGGAGTGTACAAAGGTGGCGGGTTACCACTGCATATTCGCAGTTTCGAAGTATGCTCAAAGTTGGCTGCAACTCATGCAGTTGGATTGACTGCAATTCTGAAAGCTGCGTTGGCGGATGCATCAGCTGAACACCCTTTATCTACGGTGCGCCCAATGCTGGTAGATGCAGAACCTGTGGCCATGTTAGCGAAGAAAGAAAGCGAGCGCGAGAAGCTTGCTGCACCGACTTCGACATGGAACGCCACACCTGTGCTCGATACCGCACCACCCGACATTGACGCAATGGAAACCATTACACGTGCGCGAGCAGTGCCGAAGAATGATCTCATCGACGGCGTGTTCGAGCATGAGAATGAAGACGATCAAAATGAAGATATGAAGGATGTTGGCCCTGAGGAGGAAAACAAAATGATAGTAGAAAAGCTGATTCGTTCTGACAGTGAGTCATCTACCGAAGGTTTAGAGGCGGCTATCGTTCCCAAGAAACAACGCAAAGAGCGAAAGACGCGGAGGAGGTGACAGGTGAGTGTGTATCTCGCAAGAACTTACAAATCAGGCACAACAGAGCGACTTATGATTGAGTGAAATGGTTATCTTTACGCGGCAATCGGAGAACTGGCGCTGAGTATGAACAATGCAAGAATGAAAGCTCATAGATTTGCTCGATTGCTGCACCATGAATTGGGCGTGGATCGAGGCATTTCGGCGCTGTTCCGTATTGTTGCTGAAAGTAATGTGTGATTGATGGCGTCGAGAAGTCGCACAAGATGGGTTTCACAATCCAACGCGATCAAGATTGTTGCGAACGTACGCAAAATCTTCAGGGTTGGTGAGTTCCAGTGGTATTGAGTTACCAACTCCATATACATAGGTTCTGGTGCCCTCCTCAGGAAGTAAGTCGTTAAGCATTGTGGATAAAATGTACTCAGACGTATCGTCTGTGGGATTCTGTTTAAGCCAAGCGTTGAGCTTTCGTTGAGCAAAGTCCAAAATTGATGGTTGAAAACCAAAGATGTTCATGGATGTGAGTTCATCACCAGTGTACTTGCCGGTGCGGATGTCGTCCATACTGATGTTGTACTGCTCGACGATTCGGGTGAGACAGGAACCCTCGATACCAACGACAGCACGATTGACCTTTCCACTTTGAGGCAGTACATCGCGCAGTGGGTAGCCGGGCATGCACGGGGTGTCCTTATATCGTATATGAGTACAAACGTGTTCAAGGGCGGAATCTCCGTACAGAGTGTCTCCATTAAGAATAATAAAGGGTTCATCGAGAAGGTTCTTTGCAGCGAGCAATGCGGCAACAGTACCAAGCGGCTTCTTACGGTAGGGTGGAGTCACTTGGTAGGCATAACGCACTGGCAAACCGAGAAAATTGTCTCCGACGACATCGTGGATTTGAGCATATGTGGAATCGGAAACGATGATGATTATGGCGGAAACGGATTGATTAAGGAGCTGACGAACGGATAGTTCGAGAAGAGTCTCGCCGCAGCGACCAACTTGTTGAAGACATTTGATGCGATAACCGAAACGAGAGCTCAATCCAGCGGCGAGATAGACGCCGTAGAAAGGCTTTGGGGTGCGCGACGAATCTGATGACGATGGATCGGCCATCAGCGAATAAGAGCTAGTAGAATAGGTGAAAGCAAAGTCGAGCGCGGGATGACCGTGAAGGAGTTGGACGTGGTGAGAATCAAGTGTGCGATATGCGGAACTGTGAGCGGTGAAGGTGCGATCCGGGTTGGGCTCTTTGCCGGCCGTGAAACGTCGAGCAGGAACGATTTTGGTTTAATGTAATGTCAGACAGGGCACGAAGCGAAAGGCTGCGGAGTGAAAGGAGGAGGGTGGGCGTGGTCACTGAGCACGTCTGCATGCGCATCGAGGTACACGGAGATTGCACCGCCAATGGCGCCGCTCTCCGCGCAAACCGTGCAGCGCCTGCGCTTCACAGCGTCGTTCAAGTCGCGTCGCGGCCACGTGGCGAACTGAAATCGACTCGGATAGAACGGGTCCTTCCGAAAAGCGACAGAGCGACACTTCTACAGTCCGCGAAACCAGAATGAAGCCACCCCCAACTTCCTCCATTGTTCTTGAACGACTCTTCCCTTTCTGTAGCACGCCATTCAGACGGATGGAACTGACAAACGAAACCTATCTGTCAAGTCAGATTACGTTCCAACCCTGTTGGATGCCTCCAGTTAACCAATAACAATCCATACCTGCGTAATTCAATTGAAGTCCACTTACCTTAAATCCAACTCATTGACAAGCGCGCGCACTACACAGTAGTTCAAAATCCATAACAGTTTCACTTGCATCTCCCTCAGTTTCTTCAAGTCCAACAACAGTCAAGATGGGACGCAATAAGCCCATAAGCCCCTGTCTGACAAAGAAAATGGCATGATTCTTGCAACTCCAGCTCACTGTTGCTTGCAGAGAGAAATAGCTCAGAATTTGGAACCCTCTCGTGCTGTTGTGCAGAACTTTTTAAAAATTCCAAACAAGTACAATACTCAGTTTAAAGGATCTAACAACATAAACCTGACCCGTGCTGCCAAAATAGCGTTACTTTGCGCCGCTTCAAACACAACGTTATCTTCAAGAGAGCTTCGTAACGCTCTGTCACTCTGGTAGCTGTCAAAAGAGTTCAACCGATTTTCAAGGATGGTGGTAATTTAATTTATAAGAAAATCATAAAGGAACCAATAATAACAGACAGCCATAAAACATAACGACAAATTTGGACTCGTCCAAAAATTTTCTTTTCTATGGAACAGTGGAAGTAAATTATTTTCTCCGATGATAAAAAGTTTAACCTTGATAGTCCGGATGAGTTCGCCTACTACTGACACTACCTTCGTAAGAAAGAATAAGTCTTCTCAAAGAGGCAAAATGGTGGAGATTCGGTCATGTTATGAGGTGCATTTTTCTTTTATGGTTTGAGTATTTTTGTAGTTTGCAAAGATAATATGGATTCTAAAAAGGACTGTAAATTATTATAAAAAGAAATTATATTGTTTGCAGTCGAAAGATTGGGAGAAGTTTTTACTTTTCAACGAAATGGGGCTTCTATAAATCTGTCTGTTTATACTACGCGGTGTTGAAAGGACCGCAATGTTGATTTTCCTCCCTGGCCGGCTAAGTCTCTCGACTTAAACATTATGAAAAACATCTGGGTACTGTTAGCACGTCGAGCGTACGCTAATCAGCGCCAGTTTTCGGATTTTGGAACGCTTTTGGAAGTTGTTGTGGAATGTTGGAACGAGTTAACCAATGAGTACTTGGAAACTCTATACGAGTCATTAAAGGAGCTTTGCATAAAAAAGGTGGAAAAGAAAGAATACATGACGAAGTATTGAGTCAAATAAAGGTGTTTTTCGTTTTGGGTTTTAATTAGGTGTCGTGGTATTGTTCAAGCTACCTACCCTTTTACGTTGACCTGAGAGGTCTTGCGCTCTACAAGGCTGTGTAACTGCGCTCGTTACTGAGTTGAAGAAGCGCAGTGTGCTACTCTGCCTCCCTTCCTTTCACGTATTGTCACAGGAAGGAAGAGGCCGGTGGCTTTATTTAGCTTTCGCGGAATGTAAGATACCCTTGGTAGAGCATCTCCACTGACAATAAGCAGAAGAGCAAACAGTTGAATGCCTTCCATGTAAGACCACACTTCTGGGGTATGGCTTCTACCTACTTTGATTGGTACACAGAAATATCCATTGCTGCAAAAATTTTCGAAAGTCACGAAATAAACGTTTGAACGTTTAATCTGTTGTACTACCTTTAGTACAGAGTTGTTGTAGGGACCATGCTGTTGATGAAGATATATGATAGTAAGATTGGAAAAGAGAGTAAAGATGGTGCCGGAATAGATGGTTGAAGCTATCTCGTCTTCTCGTTTTATACTGAGCTAGACTATGAAATATTGACAAAGGCTATTGCTCTTTGAGCTTCAAACGACCTCCTTCCATAATCGGCACTTACGCAAACTTACATAATATGCATAGGTGACCTAAAGTTGTGCGATTGCGATATGTGTTTCTCATGCAATCTCATCACATCCAGGGCTGTACTACTGCTGGTGGCCTAAAAGTTTTGACAAATGCCCCCAACCCTCTACAAATAAATATTTCAAAACACTACCGCATTGGTGTACCTTAGGCTAAGCCAAGTGCTCCTTACAATCCTTCGAAGTTATTCTCTATCATATGAGCACAAAAAAATATAATCTATAGAAACTTGCACTCGCCAACACACTTTGCGACCAAAGACTTCAGCATACTGTGATGGCATTTTTTAACGGAATAACGTTCTTTAGCGCACAACTACCAGGATCATCCCGCAGCAAGTTCCAGATAAATTCCAAATTGCTTTTAGCCACATCTATGGTCCATTATCATGCACTCTTGCCACGTTTGCACTCTTTCGCCATCACTAAAGCTTATAATTCATCGTTATTTTGCAATTTAGAGACACAGAGCGAGTATATACCACCATAATTGTCGGTTAGAATATTCAAACTGTAATTTCAGGGAAACCGGTACACATGTATCCTTTTATCTGACAACATTATGTCGCAACCCACATCTATCTATGTAACGATGGCAACCTGCGCGGTTCAAACATTTCCATTGCCCGAAATCTTAACTAATGGCTCTGTTGCATCCAAAATCATCCTTTCAAGAGCCCAAAAAATGAAGCTATAGCCGTCATGACGAAGACGCAATGAAACTCTTTGGCGAGTAATATACATATCTCGCTGCTGCTGTCACAAACTACCCTGCCCTGTTTGTGATTAGTCTGTACTAGTATTACTTTCCTCGAAATTTGAAGCCTTTGGACTATGGGAAAGCTGCTTTTACCTACCGAAAAGAAAAACATGTTTTAGAAGTTCTTCACAAGTACAGAAAAGAGGGTAGACCTCTAATGTATAGCTACTTACAGGATATAGTCGAATTAATGCTATCTAAGTTTCCAGCATGGAGAAAACAGTCGATTTGATTTCGTAATAGTAGACTGGGACGAAAGTTTCGTCCTCTCACTCAGAAACGTCATTTCGATCAAATAACCTTTCCGCGTCGACGAAAGGAAGATGCCAAATGATACCTCGTCACTACAGCCAAAGTCCTAATGGTGCATTTTCAGAAGCTTTAGAGATTCTTAAGCGAGAACCATATAGACTGAATCCGCATTCTTAATCTTGACGAGACCGCACCGTTTCTTTGAACAGATGATAGTCGTCAAACCCGTGAAAAGATATTTAATGCTCTTGAACGCAACCAAAATGGCCCCATTCGCGGTTTTTCAAAATGAGAATCTAGTGACACTGGTTAGTTGCGTCCACTGAAATGGGAAAACGGGACTACCGAGTTTTGTACTTCGTGGTTAAAGAGTCCGAATCCCAGAACCCCGCAATCGATTCACAGGGTTTGATCATCTCCAACCATGAACGGGATACCTACCGCAAATATCACTCGTTACAGCAAGAAACGTGTAGAGCAATGCGTATGCGATACCATCTAGGCGAGGTGGATCATGAATGATACAATACAGACGTGGCATCGGTTTAACTCAGGTACGAGTGGACCCTTGAAAATTTTGGGTGTAATTCCCTATGAATTTTATTTGGTATTTTTTTGAAATCTTCGTGGGTGGTATCTATGGTATCTGGAATGAATGGACGCCTTGTAACCGTACGGAAATTATTCATGGATGGCAGAACTCATACGTGTCGTGTTGCGCAGTGGCCGGCAATGCCGCTCAGTGACAATGTGTGGACCACACGTGTGGTACACTAAAGTAGTAGTATTCTTAGTTTTATTATGACCCCATAGCACTTGAGAGAGCACGGCCCTGCAGTTTCACCATGAAGTAAAGTTAAGCTGTGACTCGACTCTGAGTTATTCGCTTGCTTGAAGTGCCTAACTCCATCCTGGGGTCTCACGGCGTTCGGTCTCGTGACACTCATCCGCACAGTATCAACTAGAAACGCTGATCTCTCTTACCCCGTGGGTTCGCTCATCGCCCAGTGTTCACTATTTTTACCGTCATAGTTACTTTGTTATTGTGGGAACAGATAGTCGTTCGACTCTGTATTGAGTTTTGCCGTGGTGGCTGAATAAGCAGCACCCCCACCGCCGGGTCTCTTTCGGCTTTCCCCACGACCAACCGGGTTATACCTTTTCCCTTGGTTTCTTCCCCTTTTTTTCCTTTTCTGTTTGCATTATCATCGGACCGGAACACCGCTTACGCAGATCTGTGCACCAAGGTGACTAGCTGAGAGCCCGATTCTCGGTAACACCTCCGTCGGCATAGCCGGAAGCGACCTCGGTTTTACACCCGACTACCGTGCGATACGGAGAGCCCTGTCGCTTGGCCTACCTCGGAAGAGAGCAAGGCCATGAACACCTCGAGAGAATCTCCAGCCTATGGATAATGCATCACAAGTGGTCTCGCGACGTAAAATCAGATTACCTACAATTGCGTTGATCACTTTGTGCGGTTCTGTGCCGTTCTAATTGTTAGAAGGAATCTATTAAGATCGTGTGTTGTCCCAGTTCTTTGGCAACCTCTGATTCGAATTCGTTGAAGTTTCGAGTACTAGGTTGCCAGGTATGAAGAATGCCACCACCGGACCCCAGTTCGGGGAATGGTTCTACCGATGCTGGTGCTATACCCCCGTGAGGTGCACCGCGCACGCGAACATCGCTTCCGGATCGTTTGGACAACAATGAAGCTAATCGGAATACCTGAAGAACCCCCTCTGTTGATTCTGCGCCAGAGGCTAGAATCCAGGTATTCTCTAACAAATTGTATAACAACCCCGATAGTACTGGATAATAAACAGGGCTTTAATAAGAACAAAATAACTTGAAAGGCCAAACAAGAGTGCTGATAAGCTTTAATTGATGCTTATCAAGCGGATACGAAGGCAAAGTTTTGAAATGTATACTCTAAAAAAGGGGCTTAATAAATATACCTGAACACAATATCTTTCTGCGACGTAAATTTGTAAGGTAAACTTTATATTTGGTATAAGTAAGCAACAAATCGATCAAAACTGAAATATTTACCTTTTTTGGGTTTTCCGAATATATCCATGTGAGTTGTACAGTAGTCATTTGTGGTTAAACACAAACAATTTAGCTTTTTGATGCTTGATTTCTCAAACAGATTATAAACGGAAGTAAGTCAGAACAGAAAGGGCACTTTTATACTTCGGAATGTATGAACACAACTTTAAAGCATCGCAAAACCGCTGTGTTGTTTTATGAGCAATAAAATCTGCATTTTAAGTGATAGAGGCAAACACTATCGAATTTAATGATACATTTGCAGTCTTTGTAGAAGCAATCACAGAGGTAAATGATAAATTTGAATGGGACCGTATAGAAAATTCTAATGTGGATACAGTAGGGGTAACCGCTAGATCAAACTCGAAAAAAGTTGCTAGTGACCAATCAAAAGCCATAGAGCAAATATAATAAACTGAGAAGAAAATTTAAATTTATACTGGTAATATGCCTATTAAAAGCATAGAAAATTCAAGATAAAATAACTATAAAAACGTTCTGCTATACTTATAAGCAAATATGAAAATTTACAATCAAATATTTTTCAACGAAAGCCCAGAAAACTGTTATGTGTAATAGTCAAGCTGAATTCTACAAAATGAAACGTCATTCTTACAAAACAAATGTGTGTTGAAAAAGTGCATAAGGTAGTTGTCAGGCACTTTCCCCCCCTGCTGTTGCACTAAATGGAGAAAGCGCGGAGATGGTAGAGTCCTTATGAGATTCGATCTCATTTTAAGAGCCAACCCCCTCTCACCGCTTCCACCCCGGCACCCCCCCTTCACCTCCAGCATCGAGCGCAGTGTGCTGCAGAAGCTCCGTGGCATGCAACGCGCTCCTGCCCCCAGCAATGGCAGCGTTTCTGTCCGACCACCGCCGCCGCTCTTCCAATGTAGCAGTGCACTCACAATTCGCTGCCACACCGTCGCCAACAGGTTGCACACGCGGTCCATCACGCTCGTCAACACGTTGCGATGCGGCTCCGAGGCGTCGCTTTCTACCACCACGCCACCGCTGCGCTTGACGTGCACACCATCAGAATCTGTGACCACTGCGCTACTTTGGTCCTCCATTGCGTCACTGATCGACGAGCAACGTCTCGCACAACACAAATCCGTACTCAACGACGACAACTGCACAATTTGCTCCCGTGCCAACCCGGCTCTCAAAAGCAGCCTCTCCAACGTCTGCACTCTCATTTGCAGTCGCTCTTTCTCCTTCACCTCGTGCTTCAGCTGTTGCTTCAGCCCATTCTGTGCTCGCTCCTCAGCCTCTACGACAACTTCCTCGCCACTGTGAGGTAGTGCACGCGAGCGTCCTACTCAGGTGAAATGTCCGGGAACGGTGACGGTGGGTATCGCGCAACGTGGTGTAAGGCCGTGCGTCTACCGAGTCGGAAAAGTCGGAACGGTGAAGGTGCGGAGTAGCGCAGGGCCTTCTGTTGTGAGGCCAAGTACAAAGACACGTGTAACCCAAAAAGGTACCACGCGCCTAAGCAGAGAGCCGATGTACCGGTAAATATCCGATACGGTGCAGCCTGTACAGGAATTTGACGATCTTCGTCTCCTACTAAGACTTAGGATTCGTGCCAAGGAACTAAGAAGAAGAACGTAATAGGAAGCACCTTGGGTTTACTTGGTGAGGGTGTCGGCCGTGCTAGCAGAGAATAAATATCTAGATGGGCCGTGCCACACGTTTATGGCTTACCTTTCGCGGGGCAATAGCCGCCACCAGCATACACGTGTGCTACTACAAATGCTACACTAGCCGACTAGCGGAAGGGCTCCTACAGCCAGAACACCACTCCGATAAACGGTCTTCACTTCCTTACATACCCCCCTTCTCACACCATTGTCCGTCCTCGGACAACCGTCGCCTTCAACTTCCATGACCAGTTTCGGGTCCCTTCACTCTCATAGAAATGTAATTAGCCGTGTCTGGGACCGAAGCGGGAATTTCAATCGAGAGGATTTGAATCTTGGCTGGAGCCTTCCGTGCTCGGTAAATCCGCTCGTTGGAGTCCGTCTTCGGAGCAGGTCTGACTGGGAAGACCGTTACGAGCCGACGTACGTGCTTCCCCGTCATCTTCGGATCTGGTTGCAATACCGCAACAGACCTGGGATGGTAGGCAGTTAGCATGTACCCCGTCTCGGCTGCCCCTCATTTCTTGCCTTTTCACCGGTACGGTAGGCCCATCAGCTTCTCCGTCCATGGCTCGCTCCCCCTGGTTTTTATGCCTGCGGTGGCCTCGTATTCAGCGCGAGAGAGGGCCTAGTTTTGGCAGTAGAATAACAGTAAAGGGAACTATCCGTGACTGCTTACTTCTGCCCGCATATCCGTTGTAACTGCCGTTTTTTCCCTTCAGAGGAAGCGCTTACCGCGTTCCAGATTCTCAGTGCTCTGCAGTGACACGCACCGCTGAGTCTGGCGGCAGGGCGTCCCGTCGATGACGTCAGTGGGTGGCCGCCTCCGCAACTATAGACCACTTCCGGGGGCGGCGTAGGCGCTAGCGGTTACCTCTCCGGTCACAGCGCTTGTTCCTGGTGCTCCGGTTTGTGGTGGGGTTGGTGAGCAGCCTGCAAAGACCAGCAATGCACGGCGCGTGGTCGACGCGATCCGACATGCTCTTTCTTTCTAAAACGTTACCGGGAATTAGGTAAGAGCTTTCCAAGCACAGAGGCACACCAAAGATGAGTCATCCGTGGCGGTATAAGTAGTCTTTCTTTTCCTCTCCTTCTTCCTCAGCGTTCTTTGTCCTCCTCGCCGCGTTCTACGTCCATCATCCGTATCGGTGAAAATGCCTTTCGTCAATGGGCAGTGGGTCACGCCCGATTCGGAATACGATCACCGTTGCTATGCAGGTCATACGCCGATTCATCGTCGTCGCATCATTACCCCGTATTCGGCAGACCACTACGCCTCCTTAGTTGGTGAGTGGTTCGATGCTACGCGCTTCTCCGAGATCCCGGTGAATCCCGTCCCTGGTTATCTGGTCGGCAACAAGCGCCTTCGCGAAAGTGCGTGGAAAGCTCGTTGGGGAGACATGCGTATCCGACTCGAAGATGGTCAGTCCGTTAACGTCGTTTGTGTAGGAGCTGACATCCCAGTGGATATGCCGCGGGTTCGGTAAGCCCAGAAGCGAGAGTACCAGCACACGTAGGCTGCTATCATGATGCGTATCCCAGACGACTTTGCTAACTCCTCCGCTCCGCGTGACTCTATCATGTTTCCGCCAGCGGGCCACAACCTTCTCGCTCTCGTTGCTTGGAGGACGCCGTTGGACAGGTTCTATCCGTTCTCGGAGCGCGATTACTGGGGCGACGACATCAGCACCGAGGCTCGTATCCGTTCCGTACATGCGTAATTCTTTGCCTGGCACAGTCAGGAGTTCCACGACTTGGTGCGACCGAAGCGGAACGGGTGCTATATCCCAATATAGGACGATGAAATCTATGCCGTTTCTCGGTACCTCTGCGCCCCTACGCCGCCGATCATGGCTTATTACAGTGGCATACTATTATCCCAGTCTCGGTTAGCGCACTTCGCGCGCGGCGTCCTCACAGTCGAGTGGGTTGTCCTTGCCTTCTTCAGCTTCCTCTACCCTGTCCGTGACGGCCTTGCAATGCAACTGAAGTTCTCCGATTGGCAGTTTGGGCGGGATGAAGACTTGGATGCTCCGAGAGGTCAGTTGATGAGGCTGTCATGCGCTTTGGTGAATTTTATCCGGGGTCTCGGTGTACAGAATATCGTGCGCAGGACTGCGTTCGGGGCGGACGACGTGGACACGCTTCTCTATTATGTCGTGCATGTCGACTGGGCTAGAACGCCGAGTCCCGGGTACCTCTGGTACGAATGCGAAGGAGACCGTTTTCCGGATATGCCGAGGCACCCATCCGGGAAGGACGACGGGAGGGAGTACTTGAACAACCCCCCGTATCTTCCAATGTCGGCTTGGATGGATGCGTCACGCGACAACGTGCCTCACTATTTCCGCAAGCGGCCGGGTTTGTTCGAGAATGCTTACCAGGTGGGCACCTTCCCACGCCGGTACCTGAATTGGTCAAGGACGTTGGCACGAACGTGGTGGTGAGCGTTGCTACTCGTGTTCAAGTACCTCCGTACTCGGTAGTGACTATGTGCGGCTTGGACGTGAAGCCGGAGCGGCATGAGAGGAACGGTGAAGGAGTTTCTCTGCTGTGTATCTCCCATTTCAGTCTGCGACGCGTCCTCGTGGCAAGCCGTTCTTCGGAAATAACGCTCCACGAAGTTGTGTGGAATGTTGCGCTTCGGTTCCCACGTGGGCGTTTTGAAGCCGTACCACTTAACGCAGACCAGGTCTTCTCCGTCTTTGGCAACTCCATGGTCGATGAACTTCTCGACCACCCATTCCTTTTCTGCCGATATTGGATCAGAAACCTTGGAGTCAGAGTTCTCTGCGTCTGGGACTGTGTTGGGATCAACCGATACCGGTTTTTCTGCGATTGCAGAGCCATTCGATGCAGTTTCGTGCATGGGTTCCGGGAACGACTCATCCGTTCCAACTTCATTTTCCTCCGATTCTTCGGGTGCGGCCATGTTCGGTGGGATCTTCTCGGAAACTGAAGGTCTAGCTGCTGTCACCCGGTTAATACTAACTATATCGTGTAGCCCGTCGAATTCGAGGTTGACCGTACTGTCGGTTGCACGCATGACCTTGTAGGGGCCTTCCGAGTTCGGTAGTAGTTTCCGGACAATATCTTCGTACTCGGTGGATGCTTTCTTCCGAGGCGGGATGTCCAACTAAACCATATCACCTTACGCAAAGGTTGGCTTGTACCGTGTTCGGGAGTCGTAGGAGGCTTTGTAGCGCTCCTGTACCGTACCTAATGTCGGGTAGGCCAGCTTCATGAGTTCCGATCTCCGGGCGCGCGTAACGCGCTTGGTTTCTCCTGGTGTCGGGACGAGAGTTGCCGTTTGCAGAATCATCCAGCATGATACCTGGAGGGTGCCAAGTGAGGGAGGGGTCGAAAGGAATGAAACCGGCTGAACAGTGAACTTGCAGGGTATACCCCTACACGAGGGGCTGGACCAGCTTGTCCCAGTCCTTCTGGTGTTCGGATACGCAGTGCCGGAAGCGATTGATCAACACCTTGTTAAACCTTTCGGCCTGCCCGTTCGTCTGCGGATGATAGGCGGCTGTAAGTACATGCGTAGTTCTGAGATCGGCTGCAACCGACTCGAAATACTTGGCAACGAACCGGGGACCGTTGTCGGTAAGTAGGTGGGTAGGAATCCCGTAGGGGTAACCCCAGTTCTCCAAGAAAGCGATCGCCATGTCGGTCACCTTCGTATCCGATAGTGGTATGGCTCTTGTGAACTTTTTGAAGTGGTCCGTTATCACCAGTATGTAACTTTTTTCGGCGTCCGGTTTTCGGCAGTGGGCCAAGGATGTCCATAGCCACTATTTCGAATGGTCCCAATGCCGGGAACAACTTCAATTATTTCTGGTTCTTGAAGTATTTTCCGCGAATGGCTCGACATGGCTCGCACCATGAGACGGTTTCATATACATGCTGTGACATAAGGGGCCAGTAGAAGTCCCGTCTCAATGTATAATACATCTTGACCGAGCCCGGATGGCCAGCTAGGCGTGGGTAGTGAGAAAGGTACAGTAATCAATCCCGTAGGGACTGCGGAATGACCTCTGTATGGCTCCGTCAATTGGTTAGATTCTGCAGAGTATTCCGGAGCGGTTGTAATTGAACTCGGACTTCGGGTCTCCAACAGACAGGACTTTCTCCTTACAAAACGGGTCCTCCGTCTGGGCGACAATAAACTCTGTGACCGCTATCGGGGTTACGTCAGGCGGTTCCGCTACGGTCGCCATAACGTGCAAAGGTTCTCCCGTGTTCGTAGTCGTCGGGAAATTCACCAGTACATCCTTGAAGACTTCTCCGTTCACGATAACATCTGTGACGACATATTCCGACTCGGATTCATCCTCCTTCATGAACAGACATGGTATTTCATCCTCGAGAGGCGTTTCATCGTTTGCGTCTGTTGGCATGCGGGACACTGCGTCCGCGGGAAGATGCTTGATCCCGGGACGGTCTGGACTTCGAAGTCGAACACCGCAAGGCGCAAGTGCCATCTGGCCAGTCTTCCGGTCGCATCGGTTATATTTAGGAGCCAATGCAGGGCGTTATAATCCGTTCGAACGGTGAACCGTTTTCCTTCAAGGTAAGGCCGTAGAAGTAACATGCTCCAAACGATGGCCAAGCACTCACGTTCGGGCGTGCTGTAGTTCCACTCCGGTGCGGTTAATGAACCACTCTAGTACCCAATTGGTCGGAAATCTCTCGCATCTTTTGGTTGCGGGAGCAATTTGCACCCGACTTGACGGTTACAGGCGTCTGTTTCCAGTATGTAGGGCTTACCGGGTTTCGGGAGAGAAAGAATTGGAGATGAGGTCAGTTTCTCTTTGAGTGTTCCGAATGCTTACATATTTTAATCTGAAAACGGTTCCAGTTTCCCGGGTTGGTCCTTCTCTAACTTCCAGTTTAACGGATGGGCGATTCGTGCAAAATTGGGCACGAAGTGCCTGTAAACATTACAGAGGCTCAAAAATGTCCGAAGCTCAGTCTGAGTCCGTGGCGGTTCAGCTTTTGTAACAGCGTCGCAAATCCTTGACGCGACTTGAAGCTTTCTGGGTCGGATGACGTGTCCCAAGTAGTCAACAGCCGATTGGAAAAAGAAGCACTTCTTTAGCTTCAACGTTATTCCGGCTTCTCTGAGGAGTTCAAGTACCTTCTTCAGGTGCTTGTAATGATCCGAAACAGAACTGGAGTATATTATGACATCATCGAGATACACTATGGCAAACTGCCAACGAACCTTATTCAGGATGGCGTCTATGGCTCCCTGGAACGCCGCCGGGGCGTTCTTAAAACCAAATGGCATCCTAGTAAAGCGGTAAAGTCCCACATGAGAGGTGAAAGTCGTCTTGTCCCTGTCGGGCTCGTCGATTTCCACTTGCCAATATCATCAGTTGGCGTCAAGGATGGAGAAAACCCTTGCGTCTCCTAGTGTATCAATACACTCATCCACCCGTGGTATCGGGTAAGAGCTGCGAACCGTGACAGCGTTAAGCTTTCTGTAGTCCACGCATAAGCGCCATGAGCCGTTCTTTTATAAGGCCATGACTACTGGACTTGCCCATTCTGCCGAAGACGGTTCAATAACTTCTTCCTCGATCATCTTCGCGACTTGCTGCTTTTCCCATTCACGGGCCTTCTGACCGGATCGGTAGGAGACCTGGTGGACCGGTCGGGCATCAGGTTCCATATCAATCCGATGTTTGACGGCCGTGAGGGTACCTAAATGTCCATCCCAGATGTCAGCGTACTCGGAGAGCATCTGAATGATCTTGTTCCGTTGCGATTCATACTCTTCACTGATGTTAATGGTCGATGTCCAGTCCGCGTATGGATGTTTGTCCTCGAATTTCGTACCCCGCTTCTCAGTGTTGTCGACGTGCTTGTAGACGTCAGTATGGGTTGCATCTGTAACAGAGAGGATAGCTGCGGGTGCTGGGTGAGTATTACCGATAACGGTGTTTTTCGATAAGTGGGTAGGGCGGTTACTCATGTTCGAAACCAATACGTTGAAAGGCCGATTCGGAAGGACTTACATAACGCCATTCGCCAGCAACTGGAGGTTGCAACGCGTTGTGTGAAGGTGATTCTGTATGTACACCAGTCCGTGCGTATCGGTTTGAACCAGGACTGCGGTTTTGGACATAGGAGGGAGTAATACTGAACGAGCGACTCGAAGCTTGGTTGATACCGTATTACGGAGGATTCGAAAGGGGATGGTTACACAGTTGCGGGAATCATTTCGGGCATCTAAAAGAGGCACCGGCGGTGAGTTGTGGAACGATATTTTCCGTTCCTTGGGGTAGCTCGCTTTTACATAGCGGTCTATAAATGAAGTACCGAGTATACCGTCGACTGCCAGGTTGGATGAAACAAGGAACCGAGTTCGGACCTTCAAGTTACCGAGGCGGATGTCAAGAGGAACGACACCGAACATGGTCATAGACCGACTTGATGCATCCGATACCCTGGAAGTATCGAGCGGTAGTGAATTGGATTCCCATCCGGGCTGTAGTACGCGGATGTGAATTAGGTTCGGTGAGGTACCTGTATCCAGAACGCTGGTAATCATTCGTGTCAATCGCGGAATGGGATAGAGAGCTGTCAGGACCTTACAGTTCTGACTTCGGAACAAGTACACCGATTCGGAAGTGTCGAGGGTACAATTCAACACTTCGTAATTGATTTCATCTTCCGTAACGGCGGTCCGTTCGACCGCTGGGTCTCCATTGAGGCTATCAACTTTGACAGGGCGCGGCGCATCTACGCGTCCTGCTGAGCGTTTTCCTCCTCTTCATGTTGATGGGCGTGATCCTCTTCCAAAGCAAGAACCGAACGACGAGTGTTCCTGTTTGCAGGGGGAGGACTTCCGGGGACCGGAGCTGTGTTGTTGGCGCGACTTCACTGGCTCCCAACATTACCGGGGCGACTTCCCTGGTCTTCAGTAAATGGCATCCGACGGCCGAAATATCCTTCATCATCCCAATGGGAGTAGTTCTGCTTACGTTGCTGAAGCAACTTGTTCCGGATCTTGGCAGGCATCCACTCGCAACATGGGCGAGTGGTTGACAAGCATAAGCGACATGCTGGGTTCCGGTTCGCGTCAAAATACTGGCATGGGGTTTGGTAGGCCGAGTACGGTGTCGAAGGCGCCGTATCTTGGGAACTCATATGAGAAGGTGAAACAGAACGGGTAGTCGGTATAGACGGGAAGGATACGCTCGGCCAGGGCATCAATGCAAATGCCTCTCCAGCCGGGTCTTCTACAGCCCCGGACTGTATACTACTTTCTGTTTCGGCACAGAGGGCTCTGATGCGAGCCTTACGTGTGTCGCGAGCCTTCTCAATCGTGAAGTAAACTTTCTTACCACCATGGTGAGTATCTCCTAAAACTTCTGCGAAGAGAACCAACTGCCGGAATCCGATCTTTGGGTTCGTCGAAGAGTGGTTGCGAACCGAAGCGCGGATGGCGCGCAGTAACCCTTCCACAAACGAAGCCTTAAGCCGAGAGTCGGTGAAAATGTTCCCGCAACGGAGATTCTTCTTCCATAGACGGTGTACAAATTCACTTTCCGTTATACCGGAACTCTGCCGGTAAGTGGTAATATCGTGGTACGCTTCCGCAATTTCTTTGTCGGTAGCGTACGTTTGCAAGAGATGGTTTACGACCTCTGGATAGGATCGTAAGAGCTCATCATTCTCATCCAAATTCACGGCACCAGACTCGCCTGAGATGCGGTTCTGGAGGAGTTCCAAAGCCGGGCCGGATGTGAAGAACTGAAAGGGCCAAACAGCGGCCCCCTCATGCATGCCGTTCTGGTTGTACGTGGTTTTAAACGCGCTAAGAATCTTGAGAACCGTGATCGGATCATTCCCACTGAACTTCTCCTGAATCTGTAGCGCCATCTTTGTTGTGGACTTCACGACTGTCTGGGCAACTCGGGCGTCATACTTTCCGAAATGGTTCATCAAGCGCTAGGTCTTGAAGCTCAAGACCTTGGCGAACTCTCGATTGTTCGGTTTGATTCGCCGGATACGGGAGATATCGGATTCATCTTCCGTATCGTAGGACTGACTTGTATCAGAGTCAGAGCGTTCCGACTCGGTGTCGGCGTCAGAATGGCCATAACAAGAACATCGTGACACTCGACGTTTCCTGCTACGGTTCTTCCTCTTGTTACGCTTCTTTTGCTCCGACTTCGGTATGGCGTTCGACGTGCATCTCGCGGTCTCCTTATCACGTAGGAGGCCATCCAAATTTGGTACCAGAACTGCATCGACGTTCGACGGGCCCCGCACGAGCTTTTTATCGTGGAGGGGGCCGTCCGAATTCGGGTTCATCCGAGCCGGTAAGGGGTTCGACGTGCCCCAGATGATTTATTTATCACAGAGGAGCCCTTCCATTCTCGGATTTCGAGCGACATTTGACGTGCCCGCCGTGAGCTGCCCCTCACGGGGGAGTCCCCACGCATTGAATACTTCATCCCTGGAGGGTTCAGCGCGGATTTCCTTGTTGGGTTGACTGAGTTGCTGCAACACTTCCTTTGCGGAGATAGGTTGAGGGTGAGTTACAGCAGGAAACAGACAATGCGTGTGGAGTTGGTTCGTGACTTCCGTTTCCACGGTTTCGACGACCGCGTCGGTTATAACCGAAGAATTCCGAAGATGGGTGGACACACTTTCCACAATGATGGGGAGGTGCGTTTCTATTCCGGACCTGACTCGCTGTTCGAGGACAGTATCGACTTGAACAGGCACTCGATTGGAGAGTTCCTCCGACAACCACCTCTCCAAGGTAGGAAGGAGGGAGGCAAAATCCGAGACGGTTGGTGCGTCTAGTAAGGCGGGGATTGCCGATTCGGGGCCACGAGTCTGCACGATGCAGGTTCAGGGTCTCCTCTTCCACGTTCCGTGTTCGGTTGTGCTTCTCCGGTGCGGCGGAACAAACGCTCCGGGGTTATCAAAGAGTGGTACAATCCCTTGGGGCTCGCTGCGCGTGCTGTTGGACCGTGCAGGCGGCAATGACATTGCAGGAGGATTGGATTCCGGGCGCGTACGGCTGCTTGTCAATGAAACCGATTTCGGACGAGCGAGTTGCTCAAGCCGGGACGGTTTACAAGTCATCGGGAGTGACGCGGCGTTTTTGGCTACTCCTTCTTCCGATACGGTGAATACGGATCTGTTATTCCCACGAAAGCACCGTTCTAGGTCGGGAGACCAGCTGTGAGGTAGTGCGCGCGAGCGTCTTACTCAGGTGAAATGTCCGGGAACGGTGACGGTGGGTATCATGCAACGGGTTGTAAGGCCGTGTGGCTACCGAGTTGGAAAAGGCGGAACGGTGAGGGTGCGGAGTAGGGCAGGGCCTTCTGTTGTGAGGCCTAGTAAGGAGACACGCGTAGCCCAAAAAGGTACCACACGCCTAAGCAGAGAGCAGATGTAACAGTAAATATCCGATACCGCGCAGCCTGTACAGGACTTTGACGAGCTGCGTCTCCTACTACGACTTAGGATCCGTGCCAAGGAACTAAGACGAAGAACCTAGTAGGAAGCACCTTGGGTTTACTTGGTGAGGGCGTCGGCCGCACTGGCGGAGAATAAATATCTCGCTGGGCCGCGCCACACGTGTATGGCTTACCGTTCGCGGGGCACTAGCCGCCACCGGCATACACGTGTGCTACTACAAATACTACAATAGCCGACTAGCGGAAGGGCTCCTACAGCCAGAACACCACTCCGATAAACCGTCTTCACTTCCTTACAGCCGCGACCTGTGAAGAAGTTCTAAGCCCCGCCCCACCCTACCGGCTGCTGGCTCGCTATCAACCGCCACTGCTATTCTGGCCTAACGCAAGAAGAACATGATTATTTGTAAAAGAGAGTATCAATAATTGACAGGAGGGAATGAATTGGAGCAACATTGTTCAAACTTATAGTGAAATGCCCGGAAGCGGGAGAGCACCGAAAGTTGTTCGGGATCTTTCCTCGTTAGCGGTGGGCCAAGTTGGGTAGAGCCCTCTCAGGATTGGCACGAATATGTCGGCTTGTATGGCCGAGGCCACCGGTCACGACTTGCACAGTGAGGTTGACGCAGGAATCTGGTATCTGCAGAAGCGGTGTGTGGGGGTGGTCGTCCTCTAGAGAGGTGAGGTTTCCATGTTAGTAGCACGCGCGAACACGAGCCGTGGGTAGCGGGAAAGCCACCCTGTAATGGAGAAAAGAAAGGGGAAGCTGAGTCACGAGTGTCGTGAAGAAGACTAATGGCACTGCCGGTAATAAAGCTTATACAAGGCGACCACCAAGACAGTTGGAATAACAATCTGAATACTGGGGTCCTTTAGACGGGCAAAGGGGTTAGACATTCCGTATGCTACGGTGCTTCACTCCAAGGAGGAGTAGAGAAACCACGAAGGCAGTCAAGTCTAGAGCCAACTCCCCAGGTTCGGGTCACTTGTTGGGGAAGGTTTACTGGTGCAACGGCAACTCACCGGCGCATTGAGTACTAACCATCCCAGAAATGGGTGCAAAAACAAGAAATAAAATTATCTAAATAGCTCCATTTTGGTGGTTCATGCCCACTGCTGTGGCCCACCGTCAATTGACTCTTTTGTGTCTTACGTGTCAAATCCATTATTAGTGGTCGTAGTTCGTGCGATGACTACATTACCGAAATATTCGGGAAATCAGCCAAGTACCAGGAATCCCTTCCTGAGGGCATTGCACTTCAAAATTATAATAGTTAGAAGAGAATACGATACCATACAATAGCCCGCGCACATACAGACTGGGCGCCTGAGCAACTATACCATTAACGTCGATGTTCGTGACCCCCATCGTTGTTTCCTTTCCGGAAATACGACGAAGTATCCCGCCAATTCCAGTAGTAAATTCTCAGACCAACCAAAGCTTTTGATGTGGGAAGAAAATCGAGCGGTAGCGTCATGTAAAGTAGTCGCCGGCGCCAGGGTACGAGTTTCTTCATATTATTCCGCCTCCAAAGCGATAAAAGAATAATATGAAATGAAATGACATGATAAACTGGAGTCGTCAGTTATTACGCGAATGATGGCGGTAGTGACAGGCCTGGAAATGGCAAATGGGTTTACACGAGGGTGCTAGAATCATCTATAGCCATCAATAGATATTATTTAGACACAAAAGTACCCTAGGCAGGACAGTAACTTTGCCAAAGTGGTTTGCTATTGAAAGGCTGTGTTCTAAGGCAGGTTATAATGATGCATTGCTTAGAACTAGTATGAATAAAAACAAAAGTTATGCATATAGGACAACTATCTATAAAGCCAGAGCTGGGCAGCCTCCAAGCCACCTCGGGCCATACCAATTCTTTTTTCCATGGCGACCACCACCTTTTCTTAGAGCTGTCTGATCCTACTTTCTTCCAATACTACTCTACCTCATGTTCCATGCATAACCGTGCAGCTTACGTTCTTGAACACCGTGAGTGACTCGGCTGCCTCGGTTTGCTACGAGATCTGCTGGAGTATTAGTTTTCTAGAAGCTATGCACTAGGTCTAAGCTTTAGGTCGTGCGTGATACGTGAAGAAGTTTATATCCTTATTGTGCTAGATCTAAAGTTTTGGTCGCGCATCGGTTGTCACTATTTTTCTTCTCTAGCGTTGCTAGTAGGCCACGTTCCTTTGTACGCTTCTATCAATATATATTTTCGGCTTGTTTTAGTCGAGGTTGTGCATATTTTTGCATGCCGCAGCACTACTCACTTTGCTATTAACCACTTTTCTTACTATGTATTAGCATTATTCGCAAGCGCTAATACTCTCAAGCGACGATCATATTTTTAAGCTACTCTCTGGCAAAGAAGGTCACCAAAAGGGCTGTTGTCATTTGGTGTCATAAAATCGTGCAATATGACACTTACAGTAGTGATAGTTGCTGAAAATGAGCCCATATAATAATGATTAGAACTGTTTGGATTCATACCCAACGTATCAAAGAGTTTATTACTGAGTCTGAAGCAAAACTGGTAGAGCTTTCTGGTGTAGTGAAAAGTAAGCCGAGTGAAGGACATACGACCAATCTCATAATTTGTATCACGATCGATACCATAATTTTTTCTGCGTAAGGTGTACGGAGGCTTTTTTGTTCTGCGAGTTTTCGTACCGTACGTGTTAGTCTTGGCTACGAGATCTGCCTTTCTGCGGCGTTAATCCTCTATTGGGTCATTCCGGATTAGTATTTTGTGCGGCACACAAAAACAAGGCAGCAAGGATAAAGAGTATTAGTAGGAGGGAATTTGTGTACTGACATTCATCATTTGGGCACGGATTAGAATGCACGAAATTGTGGTGCAATGCCCCAAAGGGGAAAAACACCGAAAGACGTCCGGGATCTTCCTCTCACGAGGTGAACCCAGTTGGGTAGAGCCCTCCCAGAGGTGTCACGGCGAAGCCGGTTTGTAAGACCAGGGACACCTGTCGCGACTCGCGCAGGGAGGTGAAGGCGAAGAATCGGTATCCGCGTGAGCGGGGTGTGATCCTCAGTAGAGGTATGTTTCCACGTAAGTGGGGGTGTGTGAGCGGATGCGCACACGAGGGCCGCGGATAGCGGGAGGTGCTACCCTAAAAAGGGGAAAGAGGAAGGACGAGTGGGTCGCGAGAGCGACGAGTAGATACGGCAATGCCGGTGGACAGGACTCCCTATACAGGGCGAAACACCAATATGATTGGAACAATTAGTACTCCCAATGATGGGTCTCCTTTAGATGTGCAAGGGGGGTGAACTTCCGTACACTACGGTGCTTCCCTCCAAGGAGGAGTTGAGAACACGCGGAGGCGGTAAAGCTCAGAGCCAATTCCCCAGGTTGGGGTCCCTTGTTGGGGAAGGTTTACTGGTGCGACGGCAGTGCGCCGTCGCACTAAGTACTAGCTTCCCAGAAATGGGTGTGAAAATAATAAATAAAATTAACTAAAATACTCCACATTCCGTGGCAACATCCACTACTGTGGCCAACCGCCAATTGCCCCAAAACCGTGTCCCACGTGTCCATACCCACCATTGTGGGGCGTAGTTCATATACACACTACACAACCGATAATATCGGGAAAGCGTTCAAGTACCCAGAATCCCTCCCTGAGGGCGTTGCACTTCATATCCCCCCCCTAAGACGGGAAAACGACCGCGGACGCGGAGGATTCCCAGACGAAAATGGGTGATAAAAGCGCGTGCGCCGTCTCCGGTTCTCTGGTAAATCCCTCTGCACCAGAGTCAATACCTCCTGCTACTGCAGCTGTCATTTCCTCGCCTCGCCTTCGCGCTTCCTCGTCACCGAGCGTACTCCGACAAACAACATCCACCACCACAGCCAACCTCCGAGGTCTCTCTGGCGATATACCACCGGTTTCCGGTCGGTTCCCCTGCCTCAGGGCGATCAACCTCCGGTACAACCGGGAAATACGGCTGCTGAAGCCGACCATCCCTTCGCATTACCACCTTCGGTGGGATCCTCCGAGGAGGCGCGCGAGCTTCGCGATACGCCCCGGCATGTGCCGGAAGACCACCCGGTGGGGTACGTCGATTCAGACGACTACTACCGCGCATACGGCGGGGATGACCCAATGGTCGATAACGAACCGGAAGAACCCGGGGAGATGGACGTAGAGGAAACCGGCGCTAGCGCGGAAGCTTTCCCAGAGGGGGCATCTCCGGCCGAGCCGGCTGCTGACCCTTCGGCGGCAAGTGCCGGACCTTCCATCCCCAGCGGGGTGACGGCGAATGAAAACGAAATCATCGCACGTTTCCTCCGGGGTGCCGGTCTTAGCGCTGCCGAGGTATCGGGGGATGTCACCACCATGGCGGACGCGTTGGCCTACCGCCTTGCTGGGGGTTACGCCCCGGACGATGGGGGTGAGTGAAACCTCTGGTCCAGTTTCCTGGTTCTTCTTTCCCTGGCTATGCCAGTTAGTGTAGTGTAGTATTGTGGGGAGCTAGCTGCTCCCTTGAATAAACTTTCCCGTTTAGAACGGTGCTTCTCGGTTGAGTTCCCCGTCTTCGACGGACTTTGCCTTGTTATCCTTTCCTTTCGCTCTCCGCTCGCGCGGCAACGTTACCCAACTTGGGCATTTACCAGCGTGGCTGGAGCTGCAGTTCCCGTTTGACGGTGGTATCGCAGGACCTGCGACCGTGGGAGGTGTTCCATTGGCTCCCACGTATCCCCACTGGGGTCGTACCCGTACCAGCGGACGCGGTATTGTAGAATACCATCCTGGTCCCAGGTGTGTCCGACAAGTCGGTCTACTACGAACTCTCGTTCGTAGACCTGCCGGCCGTGCCGGGTGGTGGTTGTAATCCCTGGCGAGGGTTGCCCGCGGTGCGGTATAATGTCCCTTAGCAGGGTGTTCGGCGATAACTCTGACGTTGCCGTGCGCTGTCCTAGTGGCCGCTGCTCATGCGGGAAAATATCCCTCAAGAGGGTGTGTGGTGCCACGGTTTTCACCGGCAAGTCGTTCCCCAGAGGGGTGTCGTTGTTTCCGTCTTCACGGTAGGCCGGGCGAACCGCCAGTCGGCGGGGGACTTGGGTTCCGCCTTCGCGGTTGAGCGCACGAACCGCGAGTTTGCGGGAAGATGACCGCTCCTGCGGGATCGGCATTTCCACAATCCCCTGGGGGGTCCCGTGCGACACGGTGATTGGGTGGCAAACCGCCTCCCTGCCAGGCGCACGAGCGCTCTGCCCCATACGTTCCGGCGATGCCGTGGTGTCCCCGGCTACTGACGGGTTGCCTGGGGCTAACTCCGGTACACCGGTATTTTGGTCAAAATTCCCCTCTGGGGGGTTCCGGGCAGGTGCCGATGACACCCTTTTCAGGGGAATTGCCGCTAAGTGCGGTGCACCGTCTCCATGAGGAGGAGCAGCGTCCGGTACGACCGGTTTCGAGCGTGCGATGGCGCGCGTTTTTCCCGAGTTCCTCGGTTCTTCGCCGCAGCGTTGCGGTAGTTGGCGCAAATTATTCCCCGGAACGGGGGCTTCGATTCCGTCTGCGACGGGGAGCGTTTCCGAGCGCTGCGCGCCAGGGCCTGAAGCTTCGGATGCGGCTTGGCTACCCTTTTCCCCGATAGGGGTGTGGGTATTTCCCAGCGGCGCTGGTGTATCTGGGCGCCTCTTCTCCGCGGGGCGCGGGTCTGAGCGACCTGATTGAACCGCTTCCGCGGGGACTTCCGTCAATGGCGGCTTTGAGGCATCTCCCTGCTCAGGGGATTGAGGGCGATTGTCGCCGTACTCCCGTATCGGGGATCCTTCCCTGACAGGGGTGTGCGGTAGCTGCGTTTCAGCTTCCCGTGTAACACGGTGTATTTGCCGCCTTTGCGGGACCTGCGCGTCTGGTTCCTGTTGCACAGCGCTGCCCGAGGACGGGGGATTAGTGTCGCGTGAGATACTCCGTGCTCCGCGGTCAGTTGTCCGTATGGTACGGCGTGTTTCCCGTTGCGACGGCGATCTCATTCCTCGAAAACGAGTGTTCTCCTCCCCCTCCTGAGACGGAGCGGCGGGATAAGGGATAACATGCCCCGCCTGGCGGGTGTAGATTCGCGCCATAGGGGCGGGCACAGAGAGGCCCGAATTACCCGGCTGAGCCGGTGAGTCCGACAGGGTCGGTAGGTCTGAGAGTCCCCGGGAGGGGTGTGGTAGCACGGTAGGCCGTCTCACCACCGATGTATCGGATGCAGAGCCATATTCCAGCGTAGGGTCCAGCGTAGCTGGTGCAGCCTCAGTCGAGGGTGGCGGAGCTAGCACGATGCGATCGCGAGATAACCGCTCATGCGCGTCACCCATTTCCACAACCACTGTGTCCGTCGTGACGGAGATAACCTTGAAAGGACCATCCGCCACAGGCGAGAGCTTATGGTGCTTCTCCCTTTCAGGGTTGTAGTACTCCTTGCGGACGAATACGAAGTCCCCGGAGTTGATCTGTTCCGGTTTGCCTCCTCGCAAGCGAGCATCGAAATTCCGTTTGTAGACGGCTTGGGCGTGGTCCATCGCCTTCCGCGCTGCGGGTACCAGCTTGGTCAGCCATGCTTTCCACTTCTGGCGGTAATCCTTCACAGAAGGGAACGCGTCCAACGTAGGTTGGGATTCCAACGCCATTGGCGGGGGTGTCCGTGAAAGGACCAACTCGAAAGGGGATATTCCGGTAGTCCGGTGTACCTGCGTATTGTACGCAAAGGTCACGGCATCCGTGTAGATATCCCAAGTCTTGGGGTGGTCAGCCGTGTAAGCACGGAGAGCTGCGAGCATTGTCCGGTTGAAACGCTCGACCTGCCCATTAGACTGGGGATGATACGTGGTCGTGAAGAGATTCTTCACGTCCAGTATCCGACAGACGTCCTGGAACAATCGCGATGCGAACTGTTTCCCGTTGTCGGAAAGTAGCTCCAAAGGAGGTCCGTAGGCAAACACCCAATGCCGCACAAAGGCGTGAGCGACCGTGTAGGCGGTAATCCTCTTTAGAGGGACTGTCCGAACTAATTTCGAGAACCTGTCCGTAATAACGAGTAGGAACTTGTTGCCTCTCCTGGTAGAGAGCAATGGTCCGAGAATGTCAATTGCGACAAACTCGAGCGGCGCCCTGGCGGGGAATAGCTTCATCCGTTTGGAGTGCTTCCGGAGTTTGACCCGGTTCTTCGCGCATTGCGTGCAGAACCGCACCGTAGCGTAGCAATCAACCGCCATGGCGGGCCAGTAGAAATCCCTGCGAAGGGTTAGATAAAGCTTCCTCCCACCGGAGTGTCCCCCGAGTTTCGGGTAATGCGAAAGGTGCAATATCCGCTTCTGTAGCGTGTGCGGTACCACAACTTGTGGGGTAGCCTCGACGGTCCTCACGAGGTAACCAATGTCGTTCACCCCGAAGGGGAGGTTCTCTCCGCCGTTGAGGCGTGCACGTATCCTTGTACAGAAGGGGTCCCCGAATTGTTCTCGGATCATTTCCTCGGTCTCAACCGGTACATAATTTCCCGGTATGGGTTTCTCAGAATCATCTCGCGATGCGAGTAGGTAGTCGAAGTCAGCATCTTCGTCCCAGTTTTCTGGCTCAGCCTCGACGGCACATTCCGGATCATCCGGGTCCATTGCCATGAAACATGGGACTTCATCATCCTCCGTTGGGAGTGCCTCCCCACTTGTGGGTAAACGCGACAGAGCGTCGGCTTGGGTGTTCTGCGCGCCCTTTTTATAAATGACTTGGAAGTCATATTCCGCGAGGCGGAGTCTCCAGCGCATGAGGCGTCCCGACGGGTCGGAGATATTCATTAACCACCTCAGTGAGGAATGATCCGTGTACACGGTGAAATGGACTCCCATAAGGTAGGGGCGCAGAGTGGTCATCGCCCATACGACGGCGAGGCACTCTTTCTCCGATACGGAGTAGTTCCGCTCATGGACATTGAGCGAGCGCGACCAATAACCAATTGGGTGTCGTTCCCCCTCGGGGGTGGTTTTGAAAAAGAGCACACCCGACTTGGTAGTCGCTCGAGTCCGTATCTACGGAGTATGGCAACCCAAGTTTTGGGAGATGTAGGATTGGTGCTGATGTGACAGCCTCCTTCAAGGAGTTAAAGGCTTCCGATTGCTCGGGCGTAAATGTTCCCAGTTTTGGGGGGTTCCCCTTTCGCAACAACGCGTTCAGGGGCGCTGCAGTATCCGAAAAGTTCGGGATAAACCGTCGATAGACGTTGACCAGCCCCAGAAAGGAGCGCAGTTCCGTTTGAGTACGGGGTTCTTTCGCCTCAACGAGGGATTTGACTCGAGCTTTCTCGATCGCTAACCGTCCAGGACGGATAATGTGACCCAGATACTTCACAGTATCTGTGAAAAACTCGCATTTCCTCAACTTGAGGGTAATTCCCGCATCGCGGAGTACGGTCAGCACGTCTCGGACGTGAGTGAGATGGTCGTCCAACGAGTTGGAGAAGATGATAATATCATCAAGGTAGACCAGACAGCTCCGCCACTTAAAGCGGTTGAGTAGGATATCTACTGCACGCTGAAAGGTGGCGGGGGCGTTGGTTAACCCAAATGGCATCCGCTTGAAGCGGTACGTTCCTGCATGGCAGGTGAATGCGGTTTTGTCGCGATCCTCCTGTCTGACAGGTACTTGCCAATATCCCCAATTGGCATCAAGGGCCGTGAACACGGTGGCGTCTCCAAGGGAGTCAATGCACTCGTCCATACGAGGGATGGGGTACGTGTCCCTAACAGTCACGGCATTGAGCCGGCGGTAGTCGACACAGAACCTCCAGGTTCCGTCAGCCTTTAAAGCCAGTACAACTGGGGATGCCCAGGGCGATTGAGCGGGCTCAATCACACCTGCGCGGAGCATCTTGTCCACCTGGGACTGTTCCTCTTCCCGAGCTTTCGGACCTGCCCTGTAAGGGGGTTGTGCAACCGGTCGCGCACCGGGGATTAAATCGATCCGGTGTTCCGTTGCATCAATCTCGCCAAGCGAGCCATCCCACATTGTGGTGAATTCCCGTAACATAGTACGGAGTTTGTCGCGGTGCGACTCTGGCACGTGGCTGAAGTCCAGCGCTTCAAGTGCTTTTTCCGGATCAATCCGGTCATTGCTCGATGGAGCATTGTCCTGTGGAACAGGTGTGGTTCGCAATTCCGAGTTACTCGGTATGTTCGACGCTGAAGTAGCGGTTTTCTCCCCCTCCTTAGACTTGACGTCTTCGGACGGCGGGGTGAACTCCTCAGAAGAGGTGGTAACTCCGAGTACATCGGCGGCTGTCATCTTCGTTGGCAGCATTCCCATAGGATGGGGGGTTACACTCCCAATTACTTGGTGTTTGACCAGATACTGGGGGTGTTTGCCAAGGTTGGCAACCAATATCCGGAAAGGAACATCCGGGGAAATGGAGACAATTCCATTAGCCAGCGCCAGCTGGGATTTCTCGTACAACGAGGCGAGGGGTTGTATAACCCGAAGACCGTGTTGACGGGAATTTACCTGTACCCAGACTTGGGACTCAGCCGGTATAGAAACCGAGGCAGCGACGCGGAGCTTGGTGGACTCGCGGGACGCGGGCGGTGGTTCCTGCGCAGCAGGGAGCGGAACTTGTTTCCGAGAGGACCGCTTTAGCGGGCGGCGAACAATCGGAACCGACGATCCGTCGTCAAGTTCTACACGCCTGAGGCGGGGCCTGATTGCGTCGACAAATCTGTCGCAGTAATCACATCCCAGTATGACTGGTGCTGCCAGTGAACGGCAAACGATGAAGTCCAACTTCACCACAGATGTACCAAGTCTCACGACGAGGTCCACTGTGCCCACCGTTTGTAACGGATTGTTGTTCGCATCCGAAATGTCGGGGACCGCGTCAGAGCGGATACGCGACCGCACAAGCGGGGGTAACAATGATTCCACGACAAAGTTGGGGCCTGCACCTGTATCCAGGACGGTGAGAAACCTCACCATAAACTGGGGGTCAAGGCCAAGGTCGGCATAGACCTTATAATTGCGCTTGGCCAAGACCAAGACTCTACCGGGAATCCGGGGATTTTTACTCCGTATCCACGGGCGACGCAACACACCGAGGTGCGCAGAGTCCGCGTCAGCGGTGTCTTTCCTCGAGAGGACTTTCACCGGGGAGCGAGGCGAGGACGCCTCGGGCGCCAACAGCCTCGTTTTTGAGGACGCCTCTCCCAAAGGGGAGACTCCCTCAGTTAGTTTTCCGCCTTCGGCGGTGGGTTGGTTTCCTCGACAACGAGTGCTTCATCCCGTTGACGGGGGTTTCTATCCGCATAAGCGGGGGTTGCAACGGATGGTTGCGTGATCTCCCGAATCGGGGTGTATGAAGCTTGCCGCGCACGCGGGGTCTGTGGTAGGGCGTGAGAAAAGTCCGTTTTAGCACGGAGGTAGGAAGCCGTCGGGACGGAACGTTTCTCCTCTGGAGTGAGGGCCTCATAATTTGCCACCACCTTGGCCATATCCTTCAGTGAACAAATACACTGAGGAGAGGTATGGCCATGGGCATAGCACAGGTGGCAAATGAGAGCCAGCACCGCGACACGCGGATTATTATTCCGAGTATCGGAGAAGCGAACCGCAGGGCGGGTGTCAGTCCATCCAGGCCGTTGATAACGGGATTGACCGTTTGAAAACGGGAGTCGTTGGGGTTGAACCCGACTGTTACCACCGTATAGAACGGGATCTTCTGTTCCCGTATCATGGGTCATCTCCGTCGTTGAAGGTAACTCACTGGTGGGTATCGACACACCATCCCCCTGCGCTAAATGCACGGTATCAAATCCCTGTCCAGGGTTCCCATCCGCGGTGAGCGGGAGAGAGGAAGCTTCGCTTTCCAGCAACAACGCCTTGGCGGATTTAGACCGATTGTTCGGAGTTCTTGCACGAAGTGCATCCCCTTCCGCTCGAGCGTGTTGGACCAGCTCGAGGTAGGTGATCCTTCGCTTGTCCTCCCGATAACGGGTAACTAAACTCCGGATTGCCGGGTCAAGACCATCAATGAACATGGTACTGCGCTCCCCAGCGGGGTATACGTTACCACATCTGTGGAAAGCCTTGTTAAGGCGCACCGAGTAATCGGTCTCGGTCTCTCCAGCACGCTGGCGTGTATCTCGCAAAGCGAGGATAGCCTGCTGAATAGCGGTGTTGGTGGCGTAGGAGCGCAGAAGATACTGCACAGCCTCCGGCCAGCAAGTAACTCCTCCCTCGGAGGCGCGAGAAGATCCTCGGACAGAGGTGTATTGGTCCTCGGCCACTCCCCGTAAGAAATACGGTAAAGCCAAATAGGCTTGTCCCTCATTCATACCGAGGATATCGGCCTCCGCTACAAAGCGGGATAGGAAATCCAGTACTAGGACTGGGTCCTCTCCAGTAAAATACTGGTTGCGGAGCGAGAGCTGCATTCGCTTAATGCATTCTCGCACCTTTCCCGTACCACGGGGCGTACGTCCAAGTGACGAATCTTCAAGCCGGTAGTACCGGTATGATAAAAGCTTCCGATAATCCGGGTTTGTCGGTTTCAATTCCCGGAGACCGGGGTGTCTTCTCCCCTTCTGGCGGGTTCGGACCACACCTTCAGTGGCCGATGACCGCTTCGAGCGGGAGGAGTAGCCTCGCTTCTCGTCCTCCGAGTCGGAGTCCGAGGAGCTCGAGCTAACCGAATGGTTTCGGGGTGAGTCCGACGATGTCGAAGAATCGGAGTCCGAATATTTTCGGTGATGTTTCCGTCGGTGACGGCGTTTCTTCTTCCCAGCAAGCTGGTCGTTGTGCGATGCCTCGTTTACCGGATCACCCGGGGATGGTTTGTCCATGAGGACGAACTGCTCCAGCGTCTCCAGGCGGGCACCAATCCGATCAAATCGGGCTTCAACTCCTTCGATGAAGGCGGCGGGTTGTCCCAAACTCTCCAACACGGAGTTGACGTCAGACCGTAAAATACGGAGCTCCTCGGCGACCTCCTTTACGGGGGTTGCCGAGACCACCTCTTGGAGGGATTTTTTAGTTCCCCTACAAGGGTGTCATGGGCGGTCCACAGAGCGCGGACCTGGGATTCCAGGGAAGTTCCCTGGGGGTGTTATCACCCGTTCCACGGGGGCTTGAAGCCGCGACAGCGGGAGCAGGCCGGGGTGCCTGGGCACTGCGGCAACAGCCGGAGTCGATGCTGCATTCCCCTGCGGGGGTGATAACGAGGGCAAAGGAGGTTCCGGGGTTCCCGGTCGGGGTATCATTCCGCGATGAAGCGGCGCCAGCACGGCTGGAACTTGTCCGTATAGGGA